>SRPZ01000157.1:0-68495 GCA_018360255.1 Claviceps maximensis
CCCTAGGTTTAGAGATCTTAAATAAATGCCTTATTATTTAAGCTAATCTTATTAAATAATGCCTATTATAGTAATTTACTACTAATACTATTTACTAGTAATAAATTTATAATCTTTATAGTATACTTTATAGTATATAGCTATAAAAGGTCTAGAAGCTTAGTATTAATTATAGAAGTATAAGCTATATTTATAAGGGTTCTTCCTACCCTCTTAATAATGCCTTAATAGGCTAGAATATAAGGGGCTTTAATATAAAAAATAATACCTTTCTTATAATAGTAGCTAGTAAACTTTTTGCCTAAGAATTTAGTAGTATTATTAATATAGAAATACTTAATAGTAAAGCTACTGCTTATATTTTTAATAATAATTTACTAAGCCTTTATAGCTTTCTATAAATTCTTATAACTAATAGTTAGAATTACCTAGTAAAACTAAGTATATATATTAATTATATATAAAGTATAGTTCTTTTTACTAAACCCTTTAAGTTTATAAATAATATAATTCTAAAAAATATAGAAAAGAAAAGATTAAGTATTAGTTTAAGGCTTATAATAAATTATTTAATTAGCTTTTACTAAATAGTAAGCTTTATAGTAAAAATTATAAAGAGAGACTAGATTAATTAATATACTAGTATCTTTATATATATATAGAATTCTATCCTTCCTAGTATGCCTAAGTCTCTTATATAAAAGGCTATATTCTATATTCTTTATAATAGCCTTTATAGGCAATACTATAAAGTTAAAGTAAGGCTTTTCCTTATATAAATTTAGGACTACTATATTAAAGGCCTAATAAAAAGAAGCTACTTATTAATAAAAGAACTTTATAATTAAATAATTTAAAGACCTATTAATAATAATCCTAGCTTTTTAAAAAAAACTAGGGAAAATTATATTAACTTTAGCTTTAGGGGTAAGCTATATATTTAGTAGCTTAAGGTAGCCCCCTACTATAGGTATTTTTATTATTCTAATGCCTTTTATTATAAGTAGCTAACTATTACTAGTAGTTATTAGTCTAACTTCTATATTAATATTAAAATAAGTAAACTACTTTATTAAATTAAATATATAGTTACTATAATTTATATTAAGTATATAATTAAATTATTTAAGTTAATTAGGGTTAGTAGTTACTATAAAAGTAATGTTAGCACTTATAGTTATATTACTAAAGGTATTTCTAGCTTATATAATGTTAGCTAAAGCTATACTCTTAGGCTTTAATTCTTAAGGCTTTTTTATAACTCTTATATATACTTAGGTATTTGCTTAGAATATAGCTTCTAGTAATTATTAGGCTTATAGCCCTTTTTACTAAAATAAAGTATTTATCTATATTTTATTATTATTTTAGTCTTTATAGACTTTTTTATAGTAAAGTTAAACTTCTACTTTACTATAGGCTTATTAGACTTATAAGTAAAATATTTTAATATTTTATCTTTTTTTAATCTATTAAAGCTATAGCTCTAGATCTTCTATATATTATATATATTAGGTATAAAGCCCTTAATAGTATAAAGTGTCTAAACTACCTATATAATATTAGGTAAAATTATAATATTATTAACTTTTTGCTAAATATTTTAATAATAATTAAGCTAGGCCCTTATTATTAAAAAATCTACCTACCTTAATTAAAAAAATATATTTAAAAGCTTAATAATAGTAATATTAGCTTAGAAGCTATAATTATTATAAATAAGCTATATTAGGTCTATTATATAGCCCTAGTAATTCTATCCTACTCTAAGGATATTTTTTTATATATATATAGATAGGGTTTACTATATTAAATATATTAATAAAGCATACTTTTAATTAGTTTATTATAACTAAGTAATTATACTATTAAAGTAGCTAGTTAGGCTAAGAATATATATATATATCTTAATTAAGATTTCCTATTTTTTAAAATTCTTAGAACCCTTTAAAGGGGTAATTTATATAACCTTTAGAATTATATTCTTTAGGCTAGTAGTTAAGTCTATATTTTAACTCTAATATGCCTTCTTAAGCTCTACCTAGGAGAACTATACCTATAAGGGCGCTAGTATATTATAGTTAGCTATAATAGCTTTAATAAAAAAGGTTAAGTATATAGAGTATAAAATAGTATAAAATTAGTTATATTAAGTCTTATAACCTAATATTAAGGATAATAAAGAGCCTTATTATAATATTAAAACAATTTTTATAGCTTATAAAAAAAGGGGTAAAATTATAGAATAAAATCCACTAAAAAGATATAATAGGCTAATTTTAGCTCTCTATTAATAAAAAAAGTATAATACTATAATAAAATATAATAAAATAAAAAATAATAATATTAAATGTTAAAAAATCTAGAATATAGAGGGCTTATAACCTATTATATTTAGTAATAGTGTATAATATATTTGCTATTTAATAATAGATACTCCTACTACCTAAAATATATGTAGTAGGGATCTCTAGTGGGATGCCTAAGATATAAGGCTAGATATAGGGCACTGCACTAATTAGGAAGACCTAAGGAGGTCTGCGGTGTGCAACACTACCTTAGTTTATAGAGTAAAGAAAATAAAAATATTAGTATAGCTCTTAGCTATAAGCCTAAAAGAGATTAATACTATTTTATTAGTATTAATAATATCTAACCTAGCACCTATTAGTAACCTTATATTTAAGCTTTTACCCTAGCTATATAACTTTATTAATCTCTTTAATAAGGCTAAAGCTAATACCCTACCCCTCTATAGAAATAAATTAAATTATTATATTAAGCTATAATAAAATAAGAATACCTTTATATAAAAGCTTTTATAGGCCTCCCTTTATAATATACTATATAACTACTTATTAAAAATATAGAAATAAATTATTAACCTTATAAATAAGGGCTAAATTAAAGCCTTTTTTTCTTTAGCTATAGTACTAATACTTTTAATAAAGAAAGTAAAAAAAGAATAGTAGTTCTATATAAACTATTATATTCTTAATAAAATTATAAATTAAGACTACTACCTTTTTTTATTAGTAAAAGAAATACTATATTTCTTAGCCTATTTATATTAGTTTATAAAGCTTAATATTTAAATAGTATTCTATAGATTATATATTATAAAGGGAAATAAGTACCTTACTATTTTTTATACTAAGTTTAATTTCTTTAAGTAATTAGTATACTTTTTTAGCCTAACTAGTACCTTAATAACTTTTTAATAATATATTAATAAAGTATTAGAAAATATATTAAGTAAGTATACTATAGCTTACCTTAATAATATCCTTATTTATATAAGTAAATTATAATAGAATTATATATTCTATATATAAAAGGTTCTTAAATATCTATACTAGGCTAGTTTAAACCTAAATATTAAGAAGTATAGCTTTACTATAAGAAAGATTAAATACTTAGAATTTATTATTTAAGTAGAATAAGCTCTATACTTTAATATTAAGAAAATTACTTTTATTTATAACTAGAAATCCCCTAAATATATATAAAGAGTATAAAGTTTCCTTAGGTTTATAAACTTTTACTATAAATTTATATTAAACTTTACTATAGTTATTAAATTATTCTTAGCTTTAATAAAAAGAAATATACCTTTTTTATAAATAAATAAATATAAAGCTACCTTTTAATAGCTAAAGAATATATTTATTTTTTACTTTATTTTAATATAATAAAATCCTAATTAAAATATAGTAATTAAGTTTAATATATTAAATAAAATATTAAAAGGCTACCTTTTATAGTAAAATACTAAGGGTATTATTTACTTAGTAATATATTACTTTACTTACCTTATACTAACTAAGAAAAATTATATTATTTATAATAAAAAGCTACTAAGTATTATATCTTACTTTAAAGTATAGTTAGCTAAGCTATATAAAGTAATATAACTATTTATAATTCTAATAAACTATAAGAACTTAAAGTATTTTATAGCACTATAAACTATATTTAAGTAATAAATATAATAGGTAAAGTTTTTATTTATATTTAATTACTATTTATAATACTACCTAAAGATATAAGCCTCCTATTTTAATATACTTTTTTAATAAGAATAAAATATATAGAATAAGGCCTTACCCCCTTAATATATTCTTTAGTTCTTAATAATTTTATATATTATTAGTATAGTAAAATACTAATTAAGCTCTATATATAAAAACTCTATATTATATAATTTATTATTATTACTAAGGTAAAGAATAATACCTTTAGGCTAATATATCTTTACTAATAATTATATAGCTAACTTATAGAACTAAGGTATAGTATTAAATAAGTCTTACTAAGCTAAGCTAAATAATATTATATATAGCTTAAGAAGCTTTTTTAATACTATTACTTTATAATAGTAAATTACTAAGTATATAACTAATACTTATAAAGTACTCTCTTTTTATAGCTATTTTTAGGTGCTAAAGTATAAGCTACTTATAATATAATTAATTTAATATTTTTATAACTCTTTAATACTTAGTTACCTAAGAAAGAATATTACCTTTTAAGCTTTGTATTAAAAGTACTATTAAAATAGTATATTTACTAATATAGCTTATTATATATATAATTATTACTACTATAAGGGGTAAAAGAGCTAATGCTTATAATAGGGCTTGCTTTAACTAATTCTAGCCCTAAATAAATACTAGTTTTAAATATTTATAGACTTTCTAACTAATTTACTAGTAGAAAATAAAATAAGGCTTAAATACTTTATAGTAATTACTAACTAGCTCTCTAAGTATATTTAGCTAAAGGTAATAATAAATATAAATACCCTAGCTTATACTAAATATTTTCTCTACTATTAATAATAGTTTTATAGCTTTCCCTTTTAAATTATATTAAACTAAGGCTTAGACTAAGTAAGTAAATTCTAGTTATTTTTATATAATTTTACTAAGATATAATATTTATTATTAATAGTATTCTACCTATAAACTAATAGTAGTACTAAATATATTAACTAAAAGGTATAGGCTATTTTTTATATAATTTTAGCCTTTTTTAGTTTAATTAGTTTAATTACTTACTTACTTATTAACTTATAATTAATAATAAAGTCTTATTTATAATAGAATTATTAGCCTATATAGTGCTTTATAGCTTTAATATTAATTTAGTTTAATATATACTAGCTTTAGTTAAAAGCCTTATATTTTTAAAAGATTAGGTAATCTTATTTCTTAAATATATATATAAAGGTATATAACTTATATAAGCTACTATTAACTTTATATAATAATACTAGTAGAATATAGCTAATTAATTATAGTATTTAGCTAAGTAGTATTAAGTAAGTAATTTTATATAGCTTAATATTTAGTATATTTATTTAAGCTAATTAAGTAAAAAGCTTAACTAGGTTATAGCTAAGTACTATATTATAAAAGTGCCTTTACTACTTATAGTTTATTTTAATATACTTAGTAGTATATACTTAGTTTTCTATATTAACCTTATAAAGTAAGCTTTTAAAAACCTATTACTTTTATAGATTTTATTAAACTTTTAACTAAAGCTATAGCTTTTTCTTTTTAACTTTAACTCTAAGCTTATTAAGTTTACTATAAAAGAAATTCTTATAGCTAAGAATATTTATAAATATAGGTAATAATATAATATATTAGTTAAATAAATAGAATATATATAGCTAATATAGAAGCTACTAGAAAACTTTTTTAATATAGAGGTATTAGTATAATTTAAGTTATAATAAAATAATTTACTTATATATAATAAACTATAGTAAATAATAGGAAATATTTTATTAACCCTATCTTTAGGGGTAGTAAATATAATATATAATAATACTATAGTATAATATAATCCCTTTAATAATATTAGCTAAGCACTAGCTATTACTTATTTATTTCTAATAATTTAGATAAAGAGAGAGTTTACTTTAAGTTCTTAAAATTATAGGGGTTTTAGTTATAGATATAGGCTAGCTTTAGTTATTACTAAAAATAGTAAATAATAGCTTCCTACTATATAGTATTTTTATTATAGCTATAAGCCTTAAATAAGCTAGAAGTAATTACTTTATTATAGTATAATATCTTATAAAAAGTAGTAATAAGTATAAAGCTAAAAGTAAGTATTAGAGTAATAAATTATTACTTTATAGTAGCCTATAAGTTAGTAAACTACTTAATATAGTTTTAAAAGTCTTAAATTAAAATAACTTTTATTACTTTTTTATTACTATTAATAAAGGTAGTAAAAGTCTTAATAGTAAGGTTTTACTTTATTATATTCTTTATATTATAAATAGTATAGTAAATAATAAGGTAAGTAGTAAAGATTTTCTTCCCTTAAAAGTAAGGCCTTTTTATTACCTAATATACTATATAAAAAGATTATAGACTATAACTATAGTAAAAGTACTTATTTTTTATAGTATAGTTATATTAAAACTAGTACCCTATATGCTTTTATATAACTAAAGTATACTTCTTATTTTCTAACTTTAATATTACTTTATAATAGCTTATAACCTTATAGCTAGAGCTAAAGGGGTTAGAGGGGGGGAGGTATACTAATAATAGCTAATATATTTACTAAATTAATAAATTAATATAATAATAATATAGGTTCTTAGAGAGTAGCTTATTAGTGCTTAGTAAGAGTTATTATAGTATTAAACTTAATTAGGGTTATTTCCTAGTAAAATATAAAAAAGTAGAGGTAGTTAAATTAAAGAAGGGATTTATACTATTAATATAAGGGTTTTAATAATAATAAAGAAAGGAAAGAAAAATAGAAAATATATAAGACTAGATTATTTTTATATATATAGGTAAGGGTAAGAAAGTATAGTTATATAAAAAGAGAGAGGGCTAGGGACTATATTTATAACTAAACTTAATACTAATAATATACTTATAATACTAGTGTTTATAATAGTGGATTTTATATTAGTTTACTTTAGTAAATAAGAACTATATAGATATATAGTATTAATAAATAGAGGAGTGGTTTTAAATATATTTATAGGGTTTTATAGGCTTATTTTATCCCTGTAGTGCATTAGTTATGCGCTGTAGTAACCCCTTTAGGGCTAGTAGGTTTAATTCCTATATAGAGCATAGTTTTTCTTAGTATATTATATAGGGTATACTAAGAAAGACTAGACTTTAATTAGCTAAAAGAGGTAAAAAGCTAACTCTTTCTAGCTAATTAGTGCTTAGTAAGTAAGGAAAAGTAAGTTTAGTCCCCCTACTTTTCCTTACTTACTAAGTAATATAGATTAGCTACTTTTATACTATAAATAGGTAGAACTACCCCTTAGATCTTAGGTTATAAAGCTAGTTTATAGCTATAATTACTAGAAAAAAACAAATAGAATTAAAATAAAAGTAAAGTATAGGAGGGTTATTATTAGAATATAGGGTATAGGGTAATTAAAGAAAACCGGATTTTATAAGAAAAAAAGCAGGGCTTAAAGTAGTTAAAAAAAATAAATATATTTAGTAAGGTTTTTTATCCTATTAGGTAACTAACTAATTAGCTAGCTAGCTAGCTAATTAGTAACCTAATAAGGTTTTCCTTAACTAGATAAACTTTAGGAGCAGAGGTTCTAGATACAGCTAAGCATAAATTGCTTAGACGGCTAGTGTAACAAATAAATAAAAATAAATAGGCTTATTTTAATCCTTAACTAATATAGAAATATAGGAGGGAGAGGGGCTATATAATAGATTTAAGCTTAATACTTAAATCTAGGCTAGAGCCTAAATAAAGCTATAGTAATAATAGGTTATATAACCTTAGAGTATACACTAAGACCTATATATATTAGAGTAAAAGTCTTATTAGTAAAGGGAAGAAAATCTCTTCTCTTATAGTTAATAATAACTCTATTATTGCTAGAAAGCAGTTGCCTTCTAGGCTAGACTATAACAACTATTAAAAAGTAAATTACTTAATTATAAAAGCTTTAATAACTTTAAGCTTAAAAAAAGAACTTTTTTTATATTTTAAATAATGATAATTCTAAGGTATAAAAAAAACCTTAATAGACCTTTGATACTTTATTTAATACAAATAAAAATAAAATAAAGATAAAGAATATTATTCTATTAATATACTTTATAAACTCTTAAAAGTATAAAATACAAATTAATAACTTCATTTATATATTTAATAAAGTATACTATAAATATTATTAAAATAATTCAATAATTCTATTTATTTAAATTATATATTAAGCTTATTAAGTAAAATAAAACTATTTTTTTAATAAATAATAAGAAAATTATGAATAAAAACTTAAGAATAATTATATAATATTTGTAATGTATTTAAGCTTAATGCTCGGATCTAGGCTAGAGCCTAGACAGAGCTATAGTAGTAGTAGGTTATATAACCTTAGGGCATATATAAAGACCTAAATATATTAGGGAAGAAGTCTTATTAGTAAAGGGAAAGAGCCTTCTTCCCTTATAGTTAATAATAACTCTATTATTACTAAAAAGTAGTTACCTTTTAAGCTAAACTATAATAATTATTAATTATTACTTATAATACTCTATAAATAATAGAAATAGAAATAATAAATAAATTCTAACTATATAGGCCCCTTAGCTATAATAAATAAAATATAGAAACTACTATATTTATAAGAATTATTAGTATAATAGATAGTATAGCTTAAAGAGCTATACTAATAAATGCTTATAATAATACCTATAGTAAGACTAGCTATATTTAGTTAGGCTATAGTAAATTCCTTTACTTAAGAAAGAGTTAAATATAAACCCCTCCTAATAAGTATACTTTATAATAATAATAAAGTAGCATTCTAGGCTTAGTAAAGCCTTATAGCCTATAAACTATAGGCTAACTTAGACTTTATTAGTAATAACTATAATAAATAGTTCTTTATATATTAAAACCTTAGTTTAAAAATATAGATATAAGTTATACTTTTTTTTAAGTTAGGAAATACTTTTTATTATAATTTTAATTACTTTCTTAGGTATTTTAATACTATATATATAAACTTTTACTAAAAAAAGAGAGCTATTTCTAAGCTTAATTAACTTAAATAATACTTAAATAAATATTTTATAGACTTCTATATTTATTTTAAGTAAAAGCTAGTTCTTATAAAAGGAATTAATTAGGTTAATATAATTAAGCTTATAAAGCTTTATACTATACTTAATAAATAAATAAGGAACTATTATATTAGGTAAAATATACTATATATAGACTTTAATACTATAATAGCTTATTACTATAGTATTACTCTTAATTTTAACTTTTATTATTTAAAGAAAATAGCTAAGGCTTACTATTACTAGCCTCTAAGCTATAATATTAAAGGGAATATTATAATAATAGGCATTAACTTAATAGGCTTCTACACTATATCTAGTGCCTTTTAATTAAAAAAGAGCTTTATTTAAGAATATACTTAATAAGTATTACTTAAAATAATAAAATAATAAAGGGCTAAGGGATAATACTTATAATATAGAGGTATAGAATACTATATCTCTAACTACTATATACTTCTACTTTATTATTTTACTTAAGGAATTAATATTTAGGTATATAAACTCTTTAATAAAGAAATAAAGTAAAAAAAGGTAGAAAAAAATAACCCCTTAGTATAAGTTTTTATAAAGAAGGTAATAATAGCTATATTATAAATACTTATATATACCTAGATAATATAGAAATAAACTATAGAGATATTAAAGAAAATATAGAAATACTCTCTTTTTTATTACTAATTCTCTATAATAGCTTTTTTTTAATAGTATAAGTAAATAGTAAGTATAATAGTTTTATAGCTATAAGTAAATATATAGCCTAAAAGTATAGCTTTTTATATATTTCTCTTATATAACTATGCTTAGTTTAAATAGCTATAAAGGTTATACTATAACCTTTATATAACTCTAGCTAAGTACTATAAGTAATATATATAATATACTTCTAAGTAAATATTAATAGCTAGTTATTTTTAGTCTTTACTTATATTATTTTAGGGCTTATATATAATTATTTTAGGGTTACCCTAGCTTACTTAAAATAATATTATATTATATATAAAAGAGTAATTACTAACTATAGAGGTATAGGGTAATTTCTAAGTCTATACTTCTAACTAAAGAACTATAGAATACTTTATATATATAATTTTAAAATTAATTTATACTACCCTAGTTTATAGGGTAAAGAAAATAAAGATACTAATATAGCTTTTAGCTATAAACTTAAAAAAGATTAATACTATTTTATTAGTATTAATAATACCTAACCTAGCACTTACTAGTAACCTTATATTTAAGCTCTTACCTTAGCTATATAACTTTATTAATCTCTTTAATAAGGCTAAGGCTAATACCTTACTCTCTTATAAAAGTAAATTAAATTATTATATTAAGCTATAATAAGGTAAGAATAGCTCTATATAGGAGCTTCTATAAGCCCTCTTTTATAATATATTATATAATTACTTACTAAAAATATAGAAATAAATTATTAACCTTATAAATAAAGGCTAAATTAAAGCCTTCTTTTCTTTAGCTATAGTATTAGTACTTTTAATAAAGAAAGTAAAAAAAAAGTAGTAATTCTATATAAACTACTATACTCTTAATAAAATTATAAATTAAAACTACTACTCCCTTTTACTAATAAAAGAAATACTATATTCCTTAGCCTATATATACTAGTTTATAAAGCTTAATATTTAAGTAGTATTTTATAAGTTATATATTATAAAGAGAGATAAGTATCTTACTGCCTTTAGCCTTTTTAAGTAGCTAGTAAATTCTTTTAGCCTAGCTAGTGCCTTAATAACGTTTTAGTAATATATTAATAAAGCGCTAGGAGATATATTAAGTAATTATACTATAGCTTACTTTAATAATATTCTTATTTATATAAGTAAATTTTAATAGAATTATATATTCTATATATAAAAGGTTCTTAAATACCTATACTAAGCTAGTTTAAATTTAAATATTAAGAAGTATAGCTTTACTATAAAGAAGGTTAAATACCTAGAATTTATTATTTAAATAAAATAGGCTTTATATCTTAACCTTAAGAAGATTACTACTATTTATAACTAGAAATCCTTTAAATATATATAGGGGGTATAAAGTTTCCTTAGGTTTAAAAACTTTTATTATAAATTTATACTAAACTTTACTATAGTTACTAAATTACTCTTAGCTTTAATAAAGAAAAGTATACCTTTTTTATAAATAAATAAATATAAAGCTATTTTTTAATAGCTAAAGAATATATTTATTACTTACTTTATTTTAATATAATAGAATTCTTACTAAAATATAGTAGTTAAGTTTAATATATTAAGTAAAGTATTAAAAGGCTACCTTTTATAGTAAAATACTAAGGGTATTCTTTAGCTAGTAATATACTACTTTACTTACTTTATACTAGCTAAGAAGAATTATATTATTTATAATAAGGAGCTACTAAGTATTATATTTTACCTTAAAGTATAGTTAGCTAAGCTATATAGGGTAGCATAACTATTTATAATTCTAATAAACTATAAGAACTTAGAGTATTTTATAGCGCTATAGACTATATTTAAGTAGTAGGCATAATAGGTAGAGTTCTTATCTATATTTAACTACTATTTATAATACTACCTAGGGATATAAGCCTCCTATCTTAATATACTTATTATTATTATTATTATAGTACTCTAGATAGGCTGCTAACTAGCCTAATGTCTAGTACCTTAGCTACTTAAACTATATAAAAAAAACCCTAGTATAGAGGGAAAAACCTATATATTACTATAATATTTATACACTAAAGCTACTAAAGCCCTATAGTTAGTATTTATTATAAGAAAAGGTATACTACTAGCTAAATATAGCTAGTATTACTAAAGAAGTATAATAATATTTTCCTAGGGTATAAGTAAGGATTATCTAGGCCTAAGTAGCTTAGTTAGTTACTATATTACTATTATAAAGGCCCTATAGTCCTAACCTAGGGCTAGTTATAAGGTTTAGCTATAATAATTACTATAGTAGTTATATAAACTATTAATAGCTACTTAATAGTTATATAAAGAAGGGGAGGGGGAAAGAGTATTATAAAAAAGTTATTTTCTTTTAGTAAAGACCTTTTTTCTTTCTTTTTTTTTATAACCTTTTTATAAATATAAGTATACCCTTAATTCCCTTCCTACTATATTACTATATTAGTTCTAATTTAATAATATACTAAAAAATAAATAAGAAAAATTATAATATTATAAAAATTGCTATAAAAAATAAATAAATCTTAGGCTAATAAAAAGGGTATAAGTACTACTTTTATACTAATTTAGTGCTATTATTAATTTACTAGTAGCTTAGTTCTATATATACTTAGCTATATACTTTTTACTTTATTTATACTAAGAATATATATAAATTATACTATAATACTTAAGGTAAAAAGCCTAGTATAAACTTACTATAGTTTTATTACTAATTAGTATAAATATTAAGGGCTTTTACTATAAGTATACTATAGCTAAAAAGCTATATTATAAGGTAAGTTAAGTCTAAGCTAGTGCTACTATAGTAGCTAATTAGTATATAGCTATATAATTTATTTACTTATTAAAATAAAGTAAAAAATATTTTTAATTACTAGAGTTATAAAGCTATAAAGAAGAGTATTAGTATAAGTATAATATAAAACCAAGTTAGTATTAATATAGTATTAATTTAGAGTAAAAGACTATATATAATACTAATTAAAAAATAGTAAAATATAGAATTAATAAAACCCCTAGTATAATTAAAAAAGTAAATATATTATTATAAGTCTATAGTAATAGTAATATAAAAATATTAGCTATTTAAACTAAGATATTATTATAGCTTATATATATTATAAATACCTTAGAGAAAAATAATTATATTTTATAAATTACTTATAATATTACTATAGTATTAATATAGAATATTAATAATAATATAAGTTATAAGTAGTAAAGAGTAAAAGAACTTAATAATAATAATATTAATAAAAAAATAAAGGCTAAGTTAAAGAAGGTAAAATAAATAATAAGGTAGTAATAGTATTACTATAGCTATAATATAAAGCTATAAATTTATAGTTTTATTTTTACTATTATAAATTTAATATTTCTAGGGCTTAATTATTATTTATATAACTACTATAACCCTATACTAGCATTAGTATAGCTACTATTCTTATACCTTATATAATTATTCTTATAATATTCTTTACTTATTTAGTTTCTAATATATAGGCTAGTAAAAACTACTAAAAGTAATTAGTCTTAAGAAACTACTTTATAAGAGTTACTATAAATTATTTAGAATTAAGTGCTATATAGATATTATAGTAGTTTTAAAGTAAAAATAAGCCTATTATAATAGAATAAAGTGTTATAGTCTAGCCTAGAAGGCGACTGCTTTCTAGCAATAATAGAGTTATTATTAACTATAAGGGAAGAAGGCTCCTTCCCTCTACTAGTAAGACTTCTTCCCTAATATATCTAGGTTTTTATATATACCCTAAGGTTATATAACCTACCGCTACTATAGCTCCGTCTAGGCTCTAGCTAAGATCCAAGCATTAAGCTTAAATCCATTACATAAAGGTAGTTATATTTTTTATATTTAAGAATAATATAGTAATAGTCTTTATTATTAGCTTAGTACTAATACTATAGTAAGTCTACTCTAGGAATATTATAGTAGTAAAGGTAGGAATTTAGGCTAATATACTTAGTATATAATTAAGTAAAAGTAAAGGACTTATACTTACTTAGGCCTATATAAAGTTTAATAACCTTAGCTATAGTAGTAAAATTTAGTTTATACTTAGCTACTATATAATTATAGTAATTATAGTATATATATACCTTAGTTCTATTTTTATACTATTTATCTTTTTATTTTAAGGCTAGGGCTTATATAAATAATTATTTATTTAAGGGTTTAAAGAGTTAGTTTAAAAATAATATATAATTAAAGTAATTATTATATTAAGATAAGTATTTATAGTAGCTATATAAGTATTAATAAAGATAAGTTACTATTATTATATAGGCACTATAAATTCTTTTTATTATTTTATTTAACTTAATTCTTTTATAAAAGATAAGTAAATAAAAATTAAGATATAAATTAATAAAGGCTATAGCTACTTTAGTTTTAAGTAAGGTTTATAGTATAGCTTTAAAGGCACTAATAATAATATAAAGACTTTTTAATTATTTTATAATAAATACCTTAATAATACTATATACTTACCCTTTAAAGGCTATATATTACGATAGTCTCTTAGATAACAGTGACAATTAGGCAAGAAGATTATAGTCAGAATTAAATATAAATCAAACAAGGGACTAGTATTATTACTAGACTAAGACTTACCCTTTTATCCCTAGTTTTTAGAATAGAATGCCTTATTATATATTAGATAGATTTTCCCTTAAATTCCCCTATAATTCTATTATAAATTATAATATTAATTTAGTAGTAAATTAGCTATAAAGATAGGTATAAGCTATAATATGCTAATAACAGTCCCGACCGCCTTACTAGATTAGTTATAATTCTGCCCACTGTAGTCTAGTCTAATTCTAGCTTAGACTCTTAGACCTGACTCGTCCCCACTAGTACGATTGTAATTGGTTACGCTTCGTTGCGTAATAAATATCTTATAAAGAGTAGTAGTAGGTATAAAGCTAAAAGTAAGTATTAAGGTAATAGCCTACTACTCTATAGTAGCCTATAAGTTAGTAAACTACCTAATATAGTCTTAAAAGTCTTAGATTAAAATAACTTTAATTACCTTTTTATTATTATTAATAAAAAAGGTAGGAGTTTTAATAGTAAAGTCTTACTTTATTATATTCTTTATATTATAAGTAATATAGTAAATAGTAAGGTAAGTAATAAAGATCTTTTTTTTTTAAAAGTAAGGCCTCTTTACTACTTAATATATTATATAAGAAGTTTATAAACTATAGCTATAGTAAAAGTACCTATTTCTTATAGTATAGTTATAATAGGACTAATACCCTATATACTTCTATATAACTAAGATATACTCCTTATCTTTTAACTTTAATACTACTTTATAATAGCTTATAACCTTATAGCTAGAGCTAAAGGGATTAAGAGGGGGGGGAGGTATACTAATAGTAGCTAATATATTTATTAAATTAATAAATTAGTATAATAGTAACTAAGAATATTAGGGTATAATATACTAGCTCCTAGTAAAAGTTATTATAGTATTAAGCTTAGTTATAGCTATTACTTAGTAAAATATAGAAAGGTAGGGGTAGTTAAATTAAATAAGGGATTTATATTACTAATATAAGGGTTTTAATAATAATAAAGAAAGGAAGGAAGAATAGGAAATATATAAGGTAGGGTTATTTTTATATATATAAATAAGGGTAAAAAAGTATAGTTATATAGTTAAAGGGAGAGCTAAAGACTATATTTATAACTAAATTTATAACTAACTATATACCTATAGCATTAATGCTTATAATAGTGGATTTTATACTAAATTACTCTATAATTTAGAACTATATAAATATATAGTAGTAATAGATTAAGAAGTAGTTTTAAATTAGGGTTTAGGGTCCTACTATTTTACCTTAAATATTAACTACTATAGGGATATAAGTAGGAGAGAGGCTATATAATAGATTTAAGCTTAACGCTTAAATTTAGGCTAGAGCCTAAATAAAGCTATAGTAGTAGTAGGTTATATAATCTTAGGGTATATATAAAGACCTAAATATATTAGGGTAGAAGTCTTACTAGTAAAGGGAAAGAGCCTTCTTCCCTTATAGTTAATAATAACTCTATTATTGCTAGAAAGCAGTCGCCTTCTAGGCTAGACTATAACATTATATATACTAAAATAAGGGTTATTTAATTAAATAGTCCTAGAAAAGTAGATCCTTATAGTTATTAAACTTACTAACTAATTATAGACTAGGAAGTTAATAGTGTATATATATATATAATATAGCTAAATTACCTTAGGCTAACTTCCCCTATAAGGCCCTATATTAGGGGCCTATAATAGGGCACTAATAACTAGGGAAGACCTCTAAAAATGCTGTTATTCTTAATGACTATACTAAGGCTTTATAAATTATTATATCTAGCTATACTATTACCTTAATATCTCCTTACTAAAACTTTTATAGGCCCCTTTATATAATATACTTTATAACTAACTTTTAAAGATTTATAAGTAAATTATAAACCTAATAAATAAGGGCTAGATTTAGGTATTATTTTTATTTATAATAGCTTTAGTTTTTTTTATTAAAAAGGCTAGAAATAGTTAGTAGTTTTATTTAAACTATAGGGCACTAAATTAGGTTATTAATTAAAATTACTACCTACTACCCTGAATTAAGGAAACCTTATAGTTACTTATAGAAGTATAGTAGTTTATAAAGCTAAATATTTATATTACTTTTTATAGATTATATATAGTAAAAGGGAATAAATATCTTACTATATTCTAGACTTAGTTTAGCTTATTTAAATAGCTTATAGCTTTATATTAATCCTTTAGTTAGACCTTTATACTATTAGTTAGTTAAGTAAAAAGTGATAATTTTCTTATAGATTTATATATATAATAAGCCTTAAAGAAACGTAGGGCTTTAGTTTCTCATAAGTCAATTATTAGTATCCCGGATCTTTCATGAGTTAATTGACTCCATAAGGAGATTAACTCGATTTGTTCGCCTTCCAAATCCCCGGTCATTAATCACTCACTTACCTCTCGTAGTCAGTCATTGGTGAGAGTGAGAGTTGGTTGGGATTGAGCGCGAGGTAGGGTAGCTTGCAGCTCAACCCCCTTGCAACTTTTCACCGCTGAGGATCCCCATTCGCTGCTACATTCCCTCTCGTTCGAGCTGCCGGCGCGTCTCTTGTTTTCCCCCTTCCTGTCAACCTGCTCTGGGCAAGCTTACCCCATTGTCCTCCCACACCTCTCCGACGCGCCGCCACCATCCCAATTCTGACTTTTGTTGCATCCGACTTGCATTTATGCGAGAATATTTTGTTTGCTGACTGTTCCGCGCGCCCTCTCTCTCCCTCTCTCCCAGACCATTCGTCTCTCGTCATATTCCCGACCATTGCCTGCTGCCTGGCTTGAGCTACCCTCCCCTTCTGTTGAGACACCCGCCCGCCTTTCACCGAGCATCGGGCACAAAGCCTCGTTGTCCGTAACGCTTAGACTTTGTCATGGGTACGTCCTGCCTCCCCTCCTACCCTCCTACCCTCTTCTCTGTTGCATCTTCTCCCGTCGCTCGCTTCACACCGTCAACAACGCCTGTGAAGTAGAGAGCCTGCTCCTATCTTTTGTCCCTGCACCATGTGAGCTCTCCTTTGCCAAATGCGACGTTAAATCTGCCTGGTTGTCTGTCCCCTACTTGGCATTTCGAGGACTGCTCATGTGCGATAGAGTTCAAATGTCATCACACAGCAAGTCGATGTGGTTGCCTGTGTACTCGAAGATATTTGTTGATCCAGGCATTGTGTCTACACACAATTACGCCCAACTACTATACTCTCATTTCCCACACACTGCATTGTCACAAGACCCCCTTATCTGCATGTTTTTTCATAGTCCTTCTCACAAGACGGGTTTCCTGGTACAACCAGAATTCTTTCTTCCCCAGCTTCGTTTCCCCTTTACGATCCTCACATTGTCATTTAATGCCTCTCTGCAGGCCGCACGTGGCTGTCTAGGCACATATCTAACGTCTTTTTATGATTAGCTGATACAGGCGATACATATCGACCCGTAAGTCACATCACCTCCATAGCGATTTTTTTTCTCTGCTGCATTCGTCTTCTTTGCCACCAGCGATCAGTTTTGTCTGTGATATGCTTTCCCAACGAGCGTGGCAAGAGCAAATCACGGTATATGTGCGGACCGAAATACAAATTGAGCCTTGTGTGCTTTCTTTTTTTATGTATATCAGGCTGGCGTTCTTAGAATGGGGGAAAGATTATCCTTGTACATGTGTTATTTCTGCTGGCGGATGGCATGGCGCAAAATTTCCTTGCACATGACGCTTAGTTTCCACCATTCCCAAGTTCAGCAGCCGCATAAACCTGCCACCTCCTACTATCACTACCAGAATCTGACAGCCAGAGTTTTACACGTAAAATAGCGAGAGAGGTCGAGATCACCTCGTCGACGCTCTAGAAGCCCAGGCCGACAGTCACGAAGACGCTCATTCTCTCCTCGTAGCCGATCAAACAGCAGAGACGATTTTCGTCGCGGTCGTGATCGCTCGCCCATGACTGGAACGGGAGTCCCGAGTGGAGGAAACAGTGCAGGCTACGGTGGACAAACATCGCATCGATCGTACGAGGAGCGAGCCGTAGCGAGAGAACAAATGATGAGCAACATCCGCGAAACATCGCAGCAAGACCGCCGTGTCTATGTTGGAAACCTTTCTTATGATGTTAAATGGCATCATCTCAAAGACTTCATGCGACAGGGTAAGACAGTCTGAGATATTACAGGTTATTAACGAGCGGAGCTGACGAATTCATTTGCAGCCGGAGAAGTGCTATTTGCCGACGTGCTGCTTCTTCCCAACGGAATGTCGAAGGTGGGCTTTGTCATTGGCTGGCGTTTTATTTTGTTTTTTGTTTTCTTGTCCTATTCTTGACTCTTTTATCTCGTTTTTCACACAACCCTTTAATGGTTTTTGATGGATGGCTGGGTTGACGGGTCTGGACGATGTCCTCGGATGACTGTAGGGATGCGGGTAAGTTCATAAACTCTACTGTGGACTGATGTTCGCTGTCAGCAACGAACAAGCACTTATTATAAAACCACAGAATTGTGGAGTATGCGACGAGAGAACAGGCTCAGCAGGCAGTTGCACAGCTCAGCAACCAGAACTTAATGGGCCGTCTAGTCTATGTTCGAGAGGTGGTAGTACCTGAATCCTCTTTGTTGTGTCCTTCGCTTACAATCATGACAGGATCGTGAGGCAGAGCCTCGGTTCACTGGTGTTCCCGGTGGCAACCGTGGCGGTTTCAGCGGAGGTGTATCGGGAGGTTTCCACAGCAATCAGGGAGGGTACGGGAGCGTTCCCGGCGCAGGTGGCCGGCAAATCTATGTTGCCAACGTTCGTCTCTACCCACCTTCACGATGTTTCTTGTAGCAACGCTGACTAGTCTTAGCTGCCATTCAACGTCGGATGGCAAGACCTGAAAGACCTGTTCCGGCAAGCAGGTGAGTATTTGAGTGACGTATTGGCGATCCAAATGTTTTCTTATTCACTCCGCTAACCTCATCAGCTCGTTTGGGTGCTGTCATTCGTGCCGACGTCCACAGCGGGCCGGATGGTCGCCCAAAGGGCTCGGGTATCGTTGTTTTTGAAAATCCCGACGACGCTCGGACTGCTATTCAGCAATTTAACGGATACGATTGGCAGGGCCGGATGCTGGAGGTTCGTGAAGACCGTTATGCCGGCTCCGGGGGGGTGGGGTTTTCGGGTCGTGGTGGCTACGCTGGTGGTATGAGAGGAGGTTTCGGCGGAGGTTTCGGACGTGGAGGTTATAGTGGCGGCCGTGGTGCCTTTGGCATGGGTGGTCGTGGTGGCTTCGCTGGAGGAGCAGCGTTTGAACCTTCATCTTCTGCAGCATTCCCTCCAAACCCTTTTACCGATGGAGCCACAGCTGGTACTGAAAAAAGCGAGACAATTTATGTCCGTAATGTGAGTGGTCATCAATTCTTTTCAAGCTTGTTTGTGAACTTCCAGCTCCGAATATCTAACTCGTCAACTAGTTGCCTTGGTCAACGAGCAATGAAGATCTTGTAGATCTATTCATTACCATTGGGAAGGTGGAACAGACCGAGATTCAATATGAGCCTCACAATGGTCGGTCCAGGGGTAGTGGTGTCGTCCGATTTGATAGCGCCGAGACCGCCGAAACCGCTATTGCAAAATTTCAAGGCTATCAATACGGCGGTCGACCTCTTAACCTCAGCTTTGTCAAATACATCCATCAGGCCGGAGGTGATAGCATGGAAACTGACGTCCATGGCGGTCTTACTCAAGATCAGATCATGTAGATGTTGGTTGATGAGCTGCTATTGTGTTTTTTGCTTTGAAAATCCTGCTCTCCAGCACACAAAGTCTGATCAATGAGTAGTGGCGATCACAATGTCCATCAGGTATTCGCCTTCTTGATGGCCACCTTGTTACTTGTGTTTCTTTATTTGTTCTTGATACTTATTCCCATTTGTCCTCTATGCCAATGTCATCAGAACAAGAATTGTCTATTGGATGAAATTGAGACACCACCCCTTGGTGAGACATGTACTTGTGAAAATTGTGTTATTTATTTGTTGATCAACACGAAAAATTGATGCGGCACTCGTATGAAAGTAACTGCATGTGTGTAGCGGGGGGATCAGACGCAGGCACCTGGAGTGAAGGTGTCTGAACACAACAGCATAACAGGAGTTTGTAATGTGACGTGCGTGGTCTTGATATCGGCGTGGTCATTTGTCACTAACGCATACAATCGTTCGCAATGAACGCGTCAAAGGCTTTTTCAATTCCTAGCAATGGTACGTACGTTATCAAGTTGAACTCCCGAGCGATGTTCACATTCTGTAGACTACTGATGAAACAACGCGGTACCCCGATGCAGATGATGCTCAGGTCCTAACGAAATTTCTACCGAAATTTCTTCTTTCCTTCATTATCAATCATGCTGGAAAATTGTGTAGTGCACCAAGACAATTCCAGAGCAACAGAGGCGTCTCGCAATATGAGTTTGCCCCCGGGATACATTATCTGTTTATAAGTTGTATGACCTTAGACATGCATGGTGAAATGAGCAGAAATGACAGCCTTGTCCACCACATCGTAATTCTTGAACTAGAGGTCGGGCTACTAAATACAAGGTTTTTAAAATATCACGACTGTATGGTCCAAGACATCGTATCCGTTCATGCAGCATTACGTGTGCTTACGAATTCGCGGTAACATCTAGGCACGAAGCAAGCGTGAAATGATGGTTGTGTTCAAGTGCTATGACACCGTCTTCTTCTTCTTGGCCTTCGCCTTCTTCTTACTGCGGTCCCTTGGCTTCAGCGCGGCCATTCCTGATTTGCAAATATCGGCGTAGCGAATATAAAAAATATCAATATCATGGGGTTGAACAATCGTTGATATCTTGACCTTCAAATCTCGCTCTCTCTTTGACTTGCCATTCGTTGCTCTTATAATTAATGGCATTAAACCCTCATTAACCTTGTGGGTCGGCAAGTCATCTTCTTCGTTCACGCTCATTGGATTCCTAGAAGACACTGCGAATCGGTCAGTTGTTTGCAGTTTATCGTTGACTGAATAGCAAACCGAGCAGTCTCTGCTGGCGACACAGTAAAATGCTCGCTGAGAAGACTACTGACAGCAACGGAATGTGACACTACATACATGGTTTTTGAGTCAGATAAACGGCTCCATGATCAGCACCTTTTCTCCGATCGAAAATCTGTGCAAGTCTGTCGAAGAACTTGGCAATGGGCGATTTAGTATAACACAGGTTCAAGACGGCCCTCGTCTTAGTGGTTTGTACAAGGCGCTTCAACGCCGCCGGACTGACCTCGTCTTGACTCAAATGGCCTGTGCTCATTGTCGTGATGGATACGATTGCGCTACCATGCATTCGTCGCCCGCAGGAGACTGTATTTGTATTTCTTCTGTTGGAAGCCGCCTTTCATTCGACACTGTCTCGACCGAGGTTGTTGTTGAGCAGCGAAAGTTGTGTATACAAGTTGTATTGTCGGTGAATGGTTGTCTTCACAGTACATACAGCACTAGTCCCTATTATTACTGAGCAGATAGGTACCCAATCAGTCGCATAGGTGTCACGGGAGTCCTGTACTAGGTACCTGCGTTAGGAGGACATACAGTGGGATCTGACTCAAAAACCATATATGTATGTAGTGTCACATTCCGTTGCTGTCAGTAGTCTTCTCAGCGAGCATTTTACTGTAGGTACGTACCTACCTAGGTAGGTAGCTAAAGCTTAGATATCTTCGTATAGTTAAATACTTTAGATCAAAAAACGCGGAGGAGGTATCTGTACCTCTAAGATGAAAAAAGTATCCATATTTTAAGTACTTTCTGATGGAGCACAGTCCTGCCCCACTATTTGTTCTTTTTTTTCTTCTCCATGTCAACTTCTGCTTACCCTCTGGTTGACCTTGCCGCAAGTTCGCATAAACCTCTAGCGCAATTGATTGCTCTTAAAACAAATACAAATCAAATTATTAATTGTACTCCCGTGATCCCTTCTTCCTGAGTTTCAACCGATTTCCGGATATGAGCCTGCAGAGAACAAGCAGTAGCGCCTCCAACAACCAACTCATCTGACTATATAACTACTGGCTGGTGAGCCATGAGACGACAGAGATCCTGAAATGCCTCATATACCTATTTCAGAGTTGCAGCAGAAGATTTATAAGCGTATGGGTGTTGCATCTACTGTAACAAATCGAGCTGCATCATCCACGTCTCATGTAAGCCCTGGACAAGCTCGACAGCATCCACGAAAAGAGCTACGCCAACAACAAAGGGCAGATAAAAAACGCAAGAGACACCCCAAGCAGTACGAAGATGGAGAGAGAAAACGACGATTTCCCACGGAGCCTCAACCTCATGATGAAGACTTGTCATCATCAGGCTGTAAATTATTCTCGAGCCTTGGTGATGGGGCGCAATATCCAGACTCGGATGAATCTAGTGCAGAAATGGCTCGAAGAGATGGGGAAGATGAGTCAGAGTCGCGTCACACATTGATCGAAGCGGAGGAACACAGTCTTTATCCAAAAGACAAGAGAGAGACGCCCAAGGTACTTTTGAAGCAGCTTGCGCAAGATGACGCCGAGATCGAAAAGTTCGAGAAGAAGCTCGGCATAAAAAAAGGTCGCCAATCTTTACCTCAAGCATTTATGGACGATGGACTTGATGAGCTCCTTGAAGCGACGATGGAAGATGATACTCTCAATCAAGTCAACCAAGAAGAGCAAAAAGCTGAATATGACAGCTGGTTGTCTACTAAACGCAGGAAAGTTAGTTCTCTTCCAGAACTCCCATCCGAATCTGATCCTAGCACAAATGTACTTGTCGGTTCTGGTCGCAAATCCAAACAGCTGGACAGCGGACAGAGTACTGAGGCGAATTGGTACAGTCATGATTCATGCCCAAGTCAGGACATCGCCTCAAATGGGTTCCAGCGTGAGCGTGATGACAGTTCCACCGAAAACGGCGAATGTGAGGATAATTCGAAGACAACAACGAGAATCCCATTAGCGCCACAGCCAAGAGAAAATCCTTATGTCGCGCCAACAACAGGAGCCAGTCTTGCAAAATACCTTCCGCCTTCCAAGAGAAAAGAGGAAGAAGGAGAAGCTGAAGAAAGCGAAGAAGCGCAAAGCAGACTTCACATTCAAAAAAGGCTTCAAGGTGTTGTCAATCGATTAAGTGATGGCAATTTCATTTCACTCGCCCAAACTGTTGAATCAATCTATCAGTCAAATGCTCGTGGAAAAGTCACCGAGGTTCTTACCGACGCCATCCTGGCCCAAGTACGTAAGCCAGAGACCCTCTCTGATCAATTTTTCGTTTTGATCGGAGGCTTCTCCGCAGCAATATACAAAATTAAGGGCTCTAGTTTTGGATCTCACTTGGTGAAGCAATTAGTGAAAGAATTCAGCGAGCAATACGCCTACGCTTCAGAGCACAGCGTCACTCACTTAGGTATCAGAAAGGAACCTTCAAACCTGATGACTTTTTTGACCCAGCTTTATGTTTTCGAAGTTCTGGGTTGTGGTATCATGTTTGATTATTTGGAGAAGTTGTTAGATGAACTCTCGGAGCTAAACGTGGAGCTTCTTCTCAGAGTATGTCGAATGGCCGGCAGGCTACTGCGAAGAGATAATCCTGAAGCCCTCAAGCATGTTTCAGATGTTTTGAACGCGGCTGTTTCCAAGATTGGCTACACAAACATCTCGGTACGAACCAAATTCATGGTTGAGACAATCCAAGATTTGAAAAACAGCAGGGCTAAGGCTAAAGGTTTGGACTCTGCCATCGTTTCCGAGCATGTAATTCGGATGAAGAAGCGTCTTGGGGAACTCAAATCCCACAATCAACGGCTGGAAGGAGTAATTCCGATGGGCATCCGCCTTCAAGACATGGAAAATGTCGGCAGACATGGCAAATGGTGGCTGGTCGGGGCCAGTGTTCCCGAGTATCGAGATGCAGCCGAGAGGACAAAACGGCTTCTCAATCAAGCGAAGACTACGCCAAAAGAGACCACAACTGAGGAGGACATGGATTTTGTGCTACCGGACTTCCCGGAGAAGGCCAAGGCTCAAGGACTTAACACGTCCTCACAGATTGCTATTTTCACTGCCATCATGTCTGCACTAGACTACGAACACGCATATCGTCAATTTACAGATTTGAAACTGAAACGAGACGAACAACTGGAGATCACAAGAGTCTTGGTTCAATGCGTTGGAAGCGAGCTTCAGTACAACGAATATTATGCATTGGTAGGATGCCAGGCTTGCACAAATAGCAGGGTCAGGTTCTCATTTCAGGATCGATTGTGGGGGATCTTTCGAGGGCTTGGCGAATCCTTGTTTGGCGCTGAAGTCGAGGATGATGAGACCATGGATGGACAGAGGTTAAAAAGTGACCGACGGCTAAGAAATGTTGCTCAATTCTACGCGTCCCTCGTAAACGACGGTTGTCTGAGCATCACTATCCTCAAGCCGTTGCAGCTTTCAAAGATGAATCCGTGGTCGTCAATTTTTGTCGAGTCCTTCATGCTTAGCCTTCTGCGAGGCTGTCGAGGTAAAAAGTCGCGTAGAAGCGATAAGGTAAAGCGTATATTCACTCCAGCAACAGAAATACCTACTCTAGCCGCAGGTGTTCATTGGTATTTGAAAAAGAGGATCGGTCGTGCGGCGAATACTGGGAAGAAAGAAGTGAAGACCCTTCAGGATGTGATAGACGAGGCTCAGATAATATCCTCGAGAGGCTTGTGAAAATAAGAACTAAATCTACTCGCGGGTTCGTTTCACTTTTCATAGAGTTCTACAAAACATACTTAATTGATATAGCAGTCAGCTAAAAACTGCTTTCTTTAACATTTATTCTTGGTCAAAAACATGGTGAATAACAAATGACCTAGGTTTATATCATGACGATTGTAACTCTAATTGCAACTCTAGATCGAATGAAATCAATAGGCAGAGTGCTACTAAAGGAACGACGAGTGTCGTTATTTGAATACAACATGTGCCTCATCTTTTTTCTCCGATCGAGCAAAGAAGTCTGAAAAATATAGGAGTGTAGCGGTGTTTCTTTTTACTGTTTTTCAATTTCACCAAAAAAAAGTAGTCATATCAATGGTAGATTCCTATGCTTTTGCAAGTCACTAAATTCCTCAGTTTTGATAAGCTATGAGGCTCGACATAGATGAGTGTAGATGGAGCTGGCAGTCTCGACTCTGACACAATGTATGGGTGGTCTGGACATTGTACTATAGCAATCTCGCCCTGTAACCCTTCAACAAAGCTATCTTACTTGTTGAATCGTTGGTTTCATTACTTATTTGTCAAGCATGCGCTGAAGTCAGGTGAGTCTTTTTGTTGATGCTCCTGATGAGAAAATTCCATCATAACCCATTCATAAACCGCCCATTGCGCTGCATTAACGACAAAAGCACGGATACTGCATACTGTTAAGCCGCGGAAGAATATACCTAGTCCGCCTTGCCTAAACAATAGTCGTGCCGTCTCGAGGGAACCGAGAGTTCTAGATTGGGCATGCTCATGCACATTTTTCAGTTGTCGTGTCAAAGTCGAGTTCTCAGATAAGAGATCCGATTGTCGCACCTGCAGACGGGTCTTGATGGTGTCGAGTGGAAAGACGCTCGCCCAACTCACAACACCAGCGAATCCACCACAAAGCAAAACCTTGAGAACGTCGTGGCGCGAGGCGCGATCTCCCTTCTCGGTCCTGAACGGCCAGTACTTGTGAGCCAGCTCATACGACCAAAAGTAAAACCCATAGCCTACACTGTCCCTGGCAGCGGTCACCAAGCCGGCAACGTAAAAGCCGCGCAATCCTTGGGTCTGCCAAATAGTCCGTACAACACGCCAGCTGGAATCACGGGCGTCCGAAGTCTGAGCACGGCACTTGATGAGCTCAGTTGGCGCGCTCACGACCCATGTTGCAAGTCCACCAGCCGCTCCTGCAAGCCAAGTTGCGACGAGGCTCTTATGAGGAGACAGCGCGTCTTGAAGTGCGGTTTCCGAGCGGTTGTATGATACAAAAAGAAGAGCATTGAGGGCACCATATCCCAGAACCGGAGCAGCGGCTCCTGCCGTCAAGCCTGTAGTTCTTTGACGGATGAAAGCAGTGCTAGTGGCCGCCAGACCAGACTGCAATCGGACCTTGACTATATCCAATGGATTTCCCACGAGGATGCCTACAGCGCCGCTGATGTATCCAGCCCAGAAGTCAGTCGACATTTCCTGTCCTGACAGCTCGCCATGCAGTGACCAATAACAAACGAGTGGACGAGTGGACGAGTGGACGAACAGAAGCTGAATGAAAGACTCGGAGGAATCGAGAGAATCGGCAGAATGGGCGGCGAGGAGCGACAGATTGTTCTTATTTAGGGCCAGTGGTCAGTCGACGGATGTGGTCGACGGCATTCATTCCCCCATGCTCGCGTTTACCCTTTGTCCCCTAAAGTGGGCGCTGCTTTCCGTTCAATGCAATCGATGCCTGCGCTGAAGTGTTTCTTGTATCAAGGCAAGTTTGCGCGAATGTGAGGTGATGTCTGGTCTGGTCTGGTCTGGTCCGGTCTGGTCAGTGAGCGGGAAGCGAGCGGGAAGTGCTGCGAAAGACGAAGACGCAATCTCGCCGTCGGCTTTTAAATGTCTGGAAATACCTCAAGCACGGCTGGCCATTGGAGGATCGTTGCAAACTCGCGAATCTAGCTAGGCGCTGGCAAATGAAATTGGAAAGAGTGTCCGAACTGCCACCTGGCGAGTTTATGCATCAGTCAATGCAAGAGCCTCACCACGGGCCGGCTGGGGGCTTTCAAATTCCGAGAAGCTAGCTAGCTGTAGCTCTGTAGCTGCCCTGGGTTGGAGGTTGGAGGTGTGTTTAATTTGTGGGCTCGTTTAGTTTTTCTTTTTCTTTTTCTTTTTCTTTTCTTTTTCTTTCTCTTTTTTCTAGAGAAATTATTGTTATTATTATTATTATTAAAGGGGAAAACGTCATGCACTCGGTCCGGAGTCGTCGCACAGATCGAGCAGGGTCCGCCGTGACATCAGCTTCAATGCCCTGCCCAGCCCAGATGACACCAGATCAGATCAGACCACCAGTCCATCGCCCATTCATCTTATGAATCGCATCATCGCATGAATCGATTGCCATTAGTAACAAGGGGCTTTCAGAGAAGCATGGCCACTCGTCTCGCCACACTTCACGACGTCCAGCGGCTCAGCCCGCTATGCATCCGCATTTTGGGAAGCAACCCAGGTAAATTTACGCTACAGGGGACAAATACCTACTTACTAGGCTCGGGCCCTCGCAGGATTCTTATCGACACGGGCGAAGGAAAACCAGGCTGGATCTCATCTCTCCAGTCAACGTTGGCAGAGGAGAATGCATCGGTGGACGTTGTTCTTATTTCCCACTGGCATCCTGACCACACCGGTGGCATCCGTGATCTGCTCTTCATCGCTCCGACCGCCATCATCTACAAGCATGGGCCGGACGCTGGGCAGCAAGGAATCTCCGATGGCCAAAAATTTACCGCTGATGGTGTCACGCTGACCGCGTTCCACACCCCAGGCCATACAAAGGACCACATGGTATTCGTTCTGGCGGAAGAAGACGCCATGTTCACGGCTGACAATGTTCTTGGCCATGGCACCACTGTGTTCGAAGATATGTCAGCATATCTCACCAGTCTCGAAAAAATGCGACGCTTGTTCTCAGGCAGAGCTTATCCTGGCCACGGACCTGTCCTTGAAGATGGTCCGGGCATAATCGCCTCGTACATTGAGCATCGTCAATCGCGAATAGAACAGGTTTTGCAGACAATGAGAGCCTCAAATGATAAGCGTCCAAAAGGGGAGGGGCATGAGTGGTCTGTCATGGACGTTGTCAAGACTATATACCAAGACATCCCCACCGAATTGCACCCAGCTGCGGCCAGAGGCATCTTGCAGATCCTGGAGAAGTTGGGTCGAGACGGCCGTGCAGTTCAAATCAATCAGGATCATTGGAGGTTGACCAGGGACGCATTATCACTCCTTAGTTGACGAGAATTAGGTCTTGGCTCGGGAAAAAAGAAGGCATTCACGTACAAAATACGATCGTTCAGCGCGGTGTGCATGTGAAGATGTCTTTCTTCTTTCTTTATTCTTGAACCTATCTACGGCATGAGCCCGCCATGTCTCCTGAGTTTCTATTAACGCCCATCGAGCGTCCGCATGGACTGAGTCCTACCTGATCAAAGCACCTGGTCGACCGACCGCAACCGTGATGAGTAACACCATAGCGACACACATACATTATGTACATACATATATAACCAACCATGCCGGAGCTTGAATTCTCAACTAGTGCGTTGAACTGGACAGCGCACCGTCTTGTGTGGCGGCGTGGTTGCGCTCGGTTTTCCGACACGAGCCCCGATCTCGCAACACTTGAGCCCGGAAGCCTCGGTAATGACCGTTCTCGGTGTCAATAGTGACGTTATTGACATTGTCTCCAAATCAGCCTCTATTTCATCCAAGTCGCGGTGGCACTTGGTCTTTCTGTTCTACAGCATATAGTGGCATGGCGCAGCAGCAAGTCTTTGTGTTTTTTATTTTGTGAGTTTTTTTTTTTTTCTTTAAAAAAAGGGTGGGATTTCCTCCATTTTGCTCCTGCTATTACCCCTCGGCTCGTGTACTTGGAGTTCTCTCCTGCAACAGTAACCGGCATAATTCCTTTGCAGCAATGCGACGCATTCACTTTGATACATCACAGCATTGTCATCCAATACGGTGAAACGCCTTGTACCATCAAGAATCCACAGCCTTTTATTTCCCAGTGAGCTTGGAAGGTCTGCCAACCTAGTTCGAACCGAACTTCAACGTGATAAAGCCATCTAGGCTTACATGCTTGAATAAGTCGCCACAGTCGAATCAGTCAGCCAAAAAAAAAGAAGAAGAAGAGAAAGACAACGATCAAATCTAATCCGCTGGTTGGTAATCAAGTTCTGAAGATATCTTAACATATCCTCAACGAGGGCATGCCAGACTCATGGGAGCAAGGAGCTGATCTAGAAGTCAAGGGTGACATTTCAGAAGTGTAAAGATATTCGTAGGCTGTGGTAGCAAAAGAAACCGGTATCCTGCGCCGGTCCGCCACTTATTAACCGCGCGAAGCTGAAAAGTCTTGCAGCGTTTTCGCATACCTCTTTACAATACAATGACTGCCGTGGTCATTAATGTAGCTTTGCTTGCGCACCTGGGCTCTGCCTATCAAGAGTTACAGATGGAACAAAGTCACCATCGGGGTACAATGACAGCGGGCATGAATGGTTCTTCAACTGATTCAAAACAGATGGATCAGCCTACTTATTTTGCCCACCTTGAGGGCCGGTCGGTCCTTATCGCCCATATAGTGATGACGGTGGTCTCGTGGGTTTTCGTCTTGCCCGTCGGTAAGTATACATGATTTTACGCCTCCATAATTCGCAAGCCAGTCCTCCCTGAAATTCATCTTACCAAACCACTGACAGTATCTGATTTTTATTGTTTTTCTTTTTTTTCTTTTTTTTTTTCAAAAAAAAAAGGAGTCATGCTCTCAACTGTGAGATCCAACTTGACTTTCATCGCCCAAACGACGTTTGTTGTGCTTCATGCACTGGCCATCGTTTTTGCATCTGCTTACAACTGGCAGACACCCGACCTCTATCCTAACAACTCCCACCACAAGATTGGGTGGATTGTGACGTTTGTGGTGCTGACACAGTTCCTGATACACGCGACGGGATGGTTGGCCGGAGTGGCAATGGGACGAAGCGGTCGACCGAAACAGTACGCAAGCCAGAGACGCCCGCTCAACTTCGGCACCGGTCAAATTCAGATGTCCCCCAGTCACCACGACGATGAACGGTTATGCCGTCTTTCCATTGACGCCGAGGCTGGCACAAGTTCAGAAACTGGACGCTTAAGAAGTAGCTCAACCCCAGGCATAGGAGGAGCTGCCTTGCCGTTGCGACCACCTCCACCATCATCACCGACAAGCGCAACCACCTTGGCGAGCAAAGCGGCTGATGTGGTTTCATTCCAGGGATGGAAATATATGGTCATTTGCTTTCGCATGATAAACAGGCTCATTCTGCCATTTGGTTTCGTGGCTATAACCACGGGAATAGCTACCCTCGGTCGCTTTTTTGTAAGTGGACAGCATAACACTCACAAGGCTCATCTGTCCAGGTTCTGGTCTTTCAATATATCTCCGAATTCATTTCTGACTAAAACCAAAACCTGTCACACACAGGAGGGCCAGGCAATATTCAGCGGCTTAGCCCACTGGATCAAAGGAGGCATCTTCTTTTGGCTCGGCTTGTTCACTCTCGGTCGTTGGTCGGGCAGCTTTGCAGACCTAGGCTGGGCCTGGAATGTCGGACCTGTCGTGTCTAGACGTCGGTCATGGCGGCGTCCTTCGGCCGAGTTTGTCGAAAGCGGTCTCATCTTCATATATGGAGCGACCAACATATTTCTTGAACACCTCGGAGGCTGGGGAGAGGAATGGAGCCCTCAGGACTTGGAGCATTTGTCCATAACTGTGCTTTTCATAGGCGGTGGTCTGGTAAGTCTTTTGGTCGAGACAACATGTCCCCAACTCAATCGGCGTAGTTGGGCCTGACACAAGAGCTCTGTCAAACTGGCTAGTGGTGGTGCCAGATTCGTATCTGCTCGTTTCTTCGTATTTCGTCTGAGGCCGCCAGGACTGATCCGTTCTCATCCATTCTATAGTGCGGCATGATGACCGCGTCGTCTATCATCCAAGATTTCCTGTACACAGGGGCGCATGGTGGGCACTCCTCTCCATCGCCAGATGAGCATACGTCTGAGAAATGTCACACTTCGGGCGCGCGCAGGATCGCACTAAATCCTGTCCCTGCACTCGTCATTTTTCTGCTTGGCTTTCTGATGAGCTCGCATCATCAATTCACAAGTACATCCACCATGTTACACCGACAATGGGGATACCTGTTAATGGGCGCCTCATTTGCCAGAGGTTTGACCTACCTTCTTCTTTACCTTCGACCCCCTTCGTCGACCCTGCCGTCCCGACCTCCTACGGAATTGTTGGTCTCCTTCGGTCTCATTGCTGGTGGTCTTGTATTCATGGCTAGCGTAAGTTACAAACACACCCTGAATTCAAGATGGCGACCGTCAGTGGGAACATTAGCTGAACTGAGTTCTTTTTCGATATTCATCGTCGAAACTCCAGAGCTCGGATACGATTGAAGGCATGATCCACCACGAGATAGACGCCATGGTTTTGTATACGGTCACGGTGGGAGTAGCCCTGTTGCTCATGGCCTGGGAAATCATTGTTCTTGCAATTAAGGGCTGGGCCCTGCACAGAGAAATGCGCTCGCATAGGATGGAGTACATATAAATGCAACATGTGTGTGTATGTATGTGTTTGATATGTGGTACACAACGTTTTGAGAACAACAATAAGTTGATCAAGTGTGTGAGGCATTGCATGGTATATACTCTCAACCCACTCCTTTTGTATGACCAACCAACACAAGTCCCGGCATGCTCTGTAGAATGTTTGTTGATGTACCTGTCCCGAAACCTGATCCAAGATTTCATCGGATGAAGTTGTGCCAACATTTAATTTGCTCTTGTGGTCCCAAGTCCGAGTCCGGATAGTCCTTGGATCATTCGATGAGAATGTTTATGCAAGTGGCGCATCATCGGGTGCTGGCTTTATCGAGCTGGATGTGCATTTCCAATGACGACGAGAGACAAAAACGCCATCGTCTTTGTGTTGTCATGCGCGGTCTGGACAAGACTTATCGCCATGAGCATTATGCAGTTGTTTGTGACAGCTAAATGTTTCCGCAGACGACAAAAAAGAAACAGGGATGTGCGGCCGCCAAACGACCTTGTATGGGCAGAGGTCGTCGAAAGCCATGCCGTTGCATTCTAAGATCGCCTGCATGTGTATCAAGGTGACTTCAATGAATTTAAGGGCACACGCTTCAGCAGTGCGGAGCGACGCGTGCATCGGGGCTCAGGATGCGGTGCTTGAATCCCCAGCGACTACCACCCCGACGTTTGACGAAAGCTGTGAGGACCCTTGCCTAAGTGCATGGACGAGAAACGACACAGAGTCGGTCTTGAAGTCCTCTGCCACGCGGACTTCATCCACATCATTCGACAGCTCTTGCGTGAGTTGCTGGAGATAGTACGCCGCGAACTCGTCGTCGCTCTTTGCTTGAGATCCCTGATGAGACATTTTTTTTTTTGTTTAATTTCGGTCCTGAGTGCGTTGCGGGAGTAGTGTTTTGTCGGACATGTGATGCGATGATGAGCTTGGATAGAATGGAGGGTAAGGGTCGGGGAAGAGGCTGGAAGAGGAAAAGAGAAGAGCAGCGAGAAAGAGGGAGAAAAAAAGTGTCCAGGGTAGGGGAAGGTAGAGAGAAGGACTGGCAGCTATACCTAAACTGCCATGTAGGGCTCTGTACGCTATATATTAGCGCTACTATCCTAGGTTATATTTATTACTTAGCTTAATATGCTTTATTTAATATAAATCACTATATGCTTACAAAGCTTTTCTCGTATTTATGTTTGCCTATAAAATGGCTTCTTTTAGTAGAGTCCGAAGTTAGGCGCGAAGTGGGGCCGCTGCACAAATAGCAGCACTCGTCGTGACTGCCTGGTGTGGATGGGGTGTGCTTGTCTGGTCTGATGACATCCCGTTTACAGACCTGCACTTTCTCAGATCATTTGACTCGGCAAACCATTGACCACGAATGAATCCCAACATGTGAACGGACCATCTTTCATTCTATCTAGCCCTCGTTGACATGCTACCGAGTACAAGAACAATATACCAGCTTTCAGACTCCGTAAATCGCGTTGCTGCGCTCACCTTTTAATAGCGTAAAGCAATCTGATTGGTGGTAAGGCTGATAGCAACAACATACAGACGTGTCAAATGTCGAGCAAAGGCGCAGAGAACATCATATAGATGTTACCACTGCGATAAACTTCGGCTGTCTGTCCAGCATATTCAAGCTACTTTTGGGTCTCGCCCAGACATCCTGCTTCTAGAATGCTACCCAATCCCGATCCAGAAAGGCACACTCGATGGTCAGTCGGCGAAGAAGATATCGAAAACGATGTTCCAGCATCTCTCCTCGTGGAAGCCAGCGACCCAATGCCAGCCCTTTCTGATCCTTCCTATCCAACACGAGATCATTCATCAAAGCGCCGCGAGAGGCCCCAACGACAAGCAAGAGCACAATGGCAATCTGCAACGATACCGAATCCGGCCGAGTCTAATTATCAACAAGGCTCTGGCGGCTTGGCTCATCCGAGATCCTTCGCTCAAACTTCGGTTCCGGGTGGACATCGTGAAAAAGCTCTTTGGAGATGGGTGAACATTTCAAACCTCGACAGCTTTATGCGGGACGTATACGACTATTATGAGGGCGGGGGGTTGCTGTGCATCCTATGTTCAAATGCCTTATGGCTTCTGTATGTGCGACGCCACAGCACTACTTGGATGACTTTGCTAACTATAGAAAGGGAGACTCTTTTCGTGGCAGTCCTATTAACCTTTCTTACTCAATGCGTTGATTATAGCAGGATCCCAGGTAGCAAATCCCTGTCCCAAGTTGTTGTAAAGCAGTGTACGCGAAGAATGTCGTTTACATGGAGCTTCGGAATATGGTTGTACTCGTTTTTTTTTATTTGGAAGTCTGTGCAGTACTTCTTCGAATTACGTCGACTGATGCACATCAGAAACTTCTATATCCACTTACTCGCGATTCCAGAACAGGATATGCAGACAATTTCCTGGCAAGACGTTGTTGCTCGCATCATGATACTGCGCGACGATAACCCCAAAACTGCCACGAACATTCCGCGGAACATACGCCGGTTCATTGGAAGCCAATCGAAGGAAAGATTAGACGCTCACGATATAGCCAACCGCTTAATGCGCAAAGAGAATTTTCTAATCGCCATGATCAATAAAGACATCATAGATCTTTCATTGCCACTACCATTCATTAAAGGAAAGCAACTGTTTTCAAAAACGATGGAATGGTATTTGCATTACTGCATTCTTGACATGGCATTCAACGAGTTTGGTCAAGTCAGACAAGACTTCTTGCGTGCTGATAAACGGTCTGTGCTGAGCCACAAACTTCGGCAAAGGCTGTACTTCGCCGGAATTCTGAATCTTATTTTTGCACCGGTAGTTTTGGCATATGTTGTCATTGTATACTTCTTCACCTACTATAATGTAAGTGTGTCATGAAGAACCCTGCCTTTCGTTCTTCTCAGCAAATTTGATCAGTACTACTCAGAATAAAGTGCTAAATAAAGCAAAACCAGGAATATCAAAAGGATCCAAAGTTGGCCGCCGCCCGAAAATACACAGCGCTTGCAGAATGGAAGTTCAGGGAGTTCAATGAATTGCCCCATATATTCTACGAGAGGCTGCACATGTCAATTCCGTTTGCGACGCATTACATTGACCAATTTCCCAAGCGCATGACTGAAGAGTTTGCCCGAAGTATATCATTCATGTCCGGAGCCCTCACTGCCATTCTTGCTGTATGCACTATTCTCGACTCCGAACTATTTTTGGGCTTCGAAATCACCCATGATCGAACCGTCTTGTTCTACCTAGGCATTTTTGGAGGCATTTGGGCTATAACAAGGGGAATGGTATCTGAAGATGCGATTGTATTCAACCCTGAGTTTGCGCTGCGAAATGTCATCGAATATACGCACTTCATGCCAGACCATTGGCGGGAACGGCTGCACAGCTTCGAGGTGAAGAAAGAATTTTCCGAGCTCTACAAGATGAAGGTGGTCATCTTTTTGGAGGAAATACTGGGCATTATCACAACACCAATGCTTTTACTGTTTGCCCTACCAAAGTGTGCGGAGCGCATCACAGATTTCTTCCGTGAGTTTACTGTTCACGTGGATGGACTTGGTTACGTTTGCTCCTTCGCAGTGTTCGATTTCAAGAAGGGTATAGGACAAACCGATCATCGGAGAAGGGAGCGGGACGTCAGAGAGGACTATTATTCGACGAAGCATGGAAAAATGGCCGCTTCCTATTATGGATTTCTGGACAATTATGTCATTAACCCTAAAGTTGGAGTTCAGGCTCAGATACCGCCAGGCAGTCGCCAACAATTTCACATGCCACCAGCTTTCCCTGGGCTCAATTCTCCGTCCCTGGCCGTGGACATGCAGAATTACAACGCGGTTCAGCCGGATTTTGCAAGACACCCAACTCATACAACCAAATTTTCGCTGCCAAAAACCGGCGGAGGAGATACAACGACGTCGATTAGACAAGTTTCACCAGCGGCATCAATGTTATTAGACCCACGTAATCAACCATCAGGCCCATTGCTTGGAGCAAAGGATATGTATCGACATCATCACCTTAAAAACGCACCTTTAGGGGAACCTCTTGTATCCGAACAAAGCTCTAAATACGGAAGTCATAGGCGAAAGCATATAGAGGCAAGTGATATCTTTGAAGAAGGTGGGCAGTTAGGCGACTCTATATGGGAGACATCGCCGGGACATGGCTTGAGCCGCGAGAATAGCTCGGCAATTCCGGACGAACAGCAGGATGGCGTTCTGGGACTAATTTACCAGCTGCGGCAAGCTCAGCGTGGCCGTCGAGGGGGTATGGTCTAGGTCTAACTTAGGGAGGTGGTAAAAAACATAAACAATATTAACTTACTTTACTATATAGGAAAAACATGAATATAAAAGGTACTTAATAGACTATATAAGTTTGTATTATGGACGAAGTGCTAGTATTCTATAAAATTAGAAAGTAATGTTTTTTTAAGTATTTTATAACTATACTTGAAAAGAGTATTGTTTTCATTAATTTATAAACAAATTACTAATAAACTACTTGAGTAATACTAGAAAACTGCTCTTTGCTAAGTATTTATAGAACCTTAGAGAGGGCATAATTCTCATAAATTCAGTTATAGTGTTCTAGACCACCTAGAGGCTAATGAACCCTTATTTTGCTAAAATAAAGCTGAAGGATAAGGAAAATGTGATGTGTTATATGTTTCGTCCATGCTTGAACCGCGTTAATGCGATATATACTGAAAGACCGCTGATACTTCATCCAGAGTGCATTCTTGCCTCAGGAGCAAATCTTGAATACTTGGTAGAGCTTTATTAGTAAAATGGTTCCACGTACTTGTGTCACCATAGAGAAGTGCTGGAGCTTTGATCCACTGCTGACCATCTGGTTTGCACCTCTTGCATTTGAATTTGTCATGTGTATCGCTTGTCGTGTCCGGTCGGTATTGAAACAATTCGCGGAGGCTGTCCAATGAGAAATGTCGCTCCACATCTTCTGCTGAATCGACAACACATGACGACAGACTTTGTTTGTGAGATTGACGCTGGAAAATCTTTTCCTCGATAGTACCAGTTGCAATGAATCGATATACAAAGCAATCCTTTGTTTGTCCATCTCGCCAAACTCGTGCTAATGCTTGTTGGTCTGCGGCGGGGTTCCAATCGGGATCAAACAGCACAAGGCGATTTGCTCCGATCAGGTTGATTCCACAGCCACCTGCCTTGCTGCTAAGTAGAAACACAAATTCCTCTCCTTCTGGGTCGTTAAAACGGTCTACAAGCTTCTGGCGCTTGTTCACATTCATGGTCCCATCAAGCCGCAGAGACCCGTATTGCCGTGATCGGCATAATCGCTCAAAGAGATCCAAAGTCGACGTGTAATTGCTTATGAGGACAATCTTGTCGTTGGTATCTTGCCGAATACGTGCAAGCATTCGGTCTAGCACCAACATTTTCCCGGAATATTCAGGCTTTACATCTCGATCCCGACCTCGAGATTCCTTTGGCACATATCCCGTTGGCGAGCAAGCTTCTGAGCCTGGCAAATCCTCAGCAAGGTTAAGCAAGTCTGGATGATTGCAAAGTTTTTTCAGGATATTGATTGCTTTCAGGGGTTGACTGCCCTTTCCTCGCAACAAAGCTTGAATATCAGGACTGACGATGAAGTAATTGTACAAATCGACCTGAAAAGGAGCCAAGTTACAAAATACGACGTGTTCGTACTTCACAGGCAGGTACTTGGAGAGAATGTCGTTTGTCCTGCGGATAAGAAATTTGTTCACGATCCCGAGAAGTTCCCCTGTACATTCATCGCCACGTCGACGATCTGCTTCAGAGGCATCGGCATCCCGTCCGCGCAAAATTGGAATTTCAAATCGCTTTCGAAATTCTGATCGCGAACCCAGAAGATCTGGGTTAGCGAAGCTTGTGAGCGAAAAATACTCTGTAAGATCGTTCTGGATTGGAGTTCCCGTCAAAATTACTCTGCGAGTGACATTGAGGCTGTTGAGGGCATTGAAGGTATTGCTATCCGCATTTTTCAGCCGATGACCCTCGTCGCAAAACAACAGCCCGATTTTGGTATGCTTTAATTCCTCCACGTTGAGCCTCAGAGTTTCATAGGAAACAATAATGACTGGCCTAGTGACGGCCCGACCAGACGAGATGGCCCACTGCCTGAGCTGACGGGTAAGTTCTTCTTTTGTTGCTTTTCCGTCGATAGCAAAAGGCGTGACGGCGTTAGGACCAAGCCATTTGACCAACTCGTTCGCCCAATTTTTGACCAAGCTCGCCGGGCAAACGACAATTGCCTTCTGTATTGTTGGTTTCCCTGCCTCCGGTGACTGTTTCAGTAGAGTCCACATGAGCGTGATGCACTGCAACGTTTTCCCAAGACCCATCTCATCAGCCATGATACAGCCATTCGCCTTCTCATCAATCATGCCAGTCACGCAACGATACATGAATTTGACTCCTTCAACTTGATGGGGTCGTAGTATTTTGGCGAGCTTCGGATCAAGAACAACTGGAACCTTTGGCTGGTCACCATCTATCTTCTTTTTGATGCCTAGAATTTCGGCTAGACTTTTATGCACGATGGGCGCATTTAGCTTTAATTCTGAAGCGATATCAGGGCATTTCGTTTCCTCGGTTTCCACTATACTCGGGCGATTCTCGACAATTGTTGGATCATACAGAACGATAGAAAATTCTCCACTCGGATCGTGCAATGCCCTAGGGGCCACCACGGCGCCTTGACGCAGGCCCAAGGTGGGAGGTGGACGGTGAGGGTTGTAAGCCGTGCTGTCTTTGTTCTTCAAAGGTACGCAAAAGGCCTTTTTGAAGACGGTCTCTTTCTCCTTGGCTTTGAAAATGGGAAATCGATTTACGTCGCGAGTTGACAGGGCTAAGCGGTCGTCATTGCAATAGGGTTTATCGTCAGTGCTAGTGCCATCTGCACCGGCATAGTCGACCTTTCTTCGTTTTCGGGAACTTCTTTCCGACGTAATGAACCTTGTAGCAGTGCCAGGACATTTGAAAGGTTTATGAAGCTTGTTGAGAGCGTCAGGGTCCCGAGATCGAGGGTTGACTGAAGGGCTTTTGCCTGCCGACTGCTTTACCGGAGTGAATGGTCTGACTTCACATTAGTGAAATTATTCGGCGAATCAGACGTGTTGGAGAGACCTTACAGTGATGCCATGACAGATTGACAGCCCCTGGATTTGATATTTTAGTTCTGGAAGGTATATGGTAATGTGCAAGATGCACGCGCTGTAAATTGCCACCATCGCATGAGACGCGTCGGCGTCGCGCCATGACTCGTCACGATAGCACGTGACCCAGAGATTCGTCCGGAGCGTAAACACGAGTGCGTCGCAGCTGATTGACCGCGCGGCAGCAACTATACCGAAAACGGATGAGATATTCTTGTCGCACAAATAAAACTTGATGAGCTGAGCCGTGTGCAGTTTTTTACTGCGTCGCTCGCCCTCTAACACAAGGAACCATGAGGCTGCGATTCGAACAGATGAGGAGGATTTTAAGAACTACCTACGGGTATGTGCTGTATGTCAGTGACATCTTATCGTTATCTCGGAGATTATCGACCAACGAGCCGACAAGCGCCTTCGTTGCACCATAGCAACTTCGTTCACTCTAGTGCATTTGCTATGAGCGAATCAATCGGCTTTATTCGGGCCCGACACACTCGAGATACAGAGAGACTCGGGTATTTCCTCTACCAAGGTTACCAAGGTAGGTTACGTACTGAAGAACGTCGTATGGACCTAATGGAACAGGTTAGTGCTTAAGGTAAGTGCTCACTTAGCCTCTGGATACGTCATCATCTACCCATGCTTTCGGCGATGTTCAGCACCTCGGTGTTAGCACACATGCGCAAATACACCTGTTGCACGGTGAGCATAACTCAGGTCAGAATAACGCTCCCCCTTGACCGGAATTACTAATATCCATGCAAAGCTAGGGTTGAACCACTGCGCGTTTCGCACAACTATTTTCCTTTGTATGTATGTAATTTACTAGTATTATAATATAAATATACAATTATATGTGCCTCCGCGCGAGAGTTATGAGCCTAGGAAACATATAAACAAGCCTGCAACTTTCACTGAGACTATATGTTCGAATCCCCTTAGTTGCACTCACTAGCTTATTACGAAATTAAAACCCTAGTCTATAGGAAGAGTAATAAGGCATGCCAAGGACGTTAGTGCAGAAATTACTATAGAAGGTTAGCTATAAGCCATATATCCCCTTATAGTTACGGGGTGTGTTGCACGGTATATAGGGGGGTCTAGAGCACTAATTACATCTTTTGTGCAATAGCACCGTCTTATTTTCTCACAGGCCCGAAGTTGCAGCCTTCGTTTGCTTTCGACACATTCCATTCCGAAACTTGCGCTACAAGATCAGTCTCAGTAAGACTGCCGCTGGCTCATCACGTCCAAGTTTGGATCGCGACGCTTTGTAGTCTGCTGCTCATATCTTTAATCTCTCTGGACTCCGAGCTGGATTCACCAGGCGACACTGTTATTGCAACTATCTCAGTTGAATCGAATCTCCATCTCTACAATGTCTACCCGCCCGGCAACACCTGCATCCCCCAAGAATGCCAAGGTCAAGTCGCCAGCGCCAGGGACCCCCATGTTTGGATGTGGTAAGGACAGGTTCTATATGTTGCATTTCGAATCTTGTCTGACATTAATCGTCTAGAACATGTCCAGCTTTTACTGTCACAAGGCCAGGATGTTATGAATAGCTCGATTGCGCATTATAAGATGATATTACGAGGTGTATTCGATGCCACCCCGATCGTACCACAAACATCAACGAATGCGGAGGGGCAACCCATTATATCCCTCACGTCAAACTACCTCTGCTTGCAATGCCCTGTCACCGTCACAGAGGAAGACCGCCTTAAACATGGAACAAAAAAATCTCATCGTTTCTGTATGTTCAATGTCTCGATGCGTGAGGTCGCTCACCCTTGAACTTGTTACTGACTCGATAGTAGATGTTGACTCTCGAAGTGGATCTCTATATTGTCAGATATGCGACGACTTGGTTTGGGACCCAACCTTGGAAGAACTACGTGTTCGCAAGATAGGTACTGGGTCATTTTCTGGTAAGAAATAATGTCACATGGGGTGGTGATTAGCGTGTATGGCGCCACTTGTTAACGTGCACAACTGGTGAAGGACGTAAACGAAAACATGACGAGCTTTTCACGGACTCGATCAAAGACGATCCGCGCTACATTAGCTCCAACACAACAACCGCATCTTGTCGAGCGAACGGCTTGCGAGGCATTTATAATGCCGGTGCAACTTGCTATCAGAACGTTGTTCTCCAAAGTTTTCTGCACAATCCTCTCTTACGCAATTTCTATCTCAGCGATGGACACCAAAGCAATGACTGTACTGTCCCGCACTGCCTAAGCTGTGCCATGGACGACATGTTTCAGGATTTCTACGCGGTGGAAAATACCAATGGCTACACTGCGGCAAATATATTATCGGGATTTTGGATTTCTGAGAAGAAGGCATTCGAAAACCTTGTTACCACCAAGGAACAAGATGCACACGAGTTCTTTCAATTTCTGGCCGAAGATCTGCATGAACGTAATGGAGATGGGAAAAAACCAGAGATAGGTTCTGAGCACAGCTGCAACTGCATTATTCATCAGACCTTCTATGGAAAGATGCAAACAACGACCACATGTCAGAATTGCAAAGGTACCACGAATACGGTACAGTCTTTCCTCGATCTCAGTCTCGGCCTGGATACTCTGATGCAGAGAAGGACGAAAAAAATAGGTCAAAAAACTCCAGATCTGACCTTGAGCGATTGCTTGAACGAAGAATATGTCAAATTCGATAGATGCGAGTATCGCTGCCATAACTGCTCTTCCACGCAGCAAGCTAAACGATATTCGAGCATTAAACGTTTGCCCAATGTCCTATCGATCCAACTCAAGGTAAGGAATGCGCCCAACCGCTGCAAAACTATATCGGTGACTAAGTGTTCTTTCTTTAGCGGTTTGAGTACAAGCAAGGCAGACATGATCGTGCCGCCTCAAAAATTGACCACACAGTCCAATTCCCTTTGCAGTTGAATATGCTGCCTTATACGAATAGAGTCCGCAGTCGAGATAGTCGGGAGAGCTTAGAGTTAGAAAGATCTTGCACATATGACCTGCTGAGCGTCATTGTCCATGTTGGAGAAATAGAGACCGGCCATTACGTGTCCTATTGTCGTGTTGGTGACCAGGTGAGCTGATTTTCTCCATTCTTTTCTTCTTCTTTTCTTCTTCATTTTTTCTTCATTTTTTCTACCTTTTTCTTTTCGGTTTTCAATGGGTTTGGGGTTGGGCCAGTTTTGCTATTTTGCTACCGGTGTCAGAGATTGTAATCTAACTTGTTCGATTAATATAGTGGTTCAAATTCAATGATCACAAAGTGGAATTAGCCACAATTTCAGAGGTTCTTGGTGCACAAGCCTACCTGTTGTTTTATATCATACGCTCCCTTGCTTAAAACATGTGCTAGTCGGCGCGCAACGACAACAGGCTGTTACCAATGCTCGACTTGGTCAGGGCTCGTCTACATACACTTTTCTTCCCCTCTTTTATTCTGAGTAACGAAGACTTTGTATTAGATGTCGGGATCAAAAGCAAAACGAGGCTATGTATAAGCACAATACATGTCGTCTGATGTCTACCCGGCGTGAGGTTCCATTTCTCAACAATCGATGGCTGGCACTTGTACCAAAAGCAGCACAGGCATTTGCAATCTGCTTGGTATATCCGTCGAAGACGTCAATCAAGACTTCCACACCCATGCTGAGCAGTCAAAGTTTGCATAGCAATAAAACTCATTGCTGAGTCCCCTGGCATGTTGGGGCTCATAGTCTGTTGTCCGAACCCCCATGGAACGATAAAGTTTTGTCACCACATGTTCCATTCGCTCACCTGTGCAGACAATGACTCGCGGCAGGTTGGAAGCGGAACTGACACTCTTCAACAGCCACCGTACGGTGAGCGCGGCTGGATAGCAGTAATAGGCATGGTCAGGATGTCAAAAAGTTTCTGCCATTCAAAGAAGCCCCGAGCCAGAGGAGGACGGAATGATTTTGTCCCTCGACGTACCTTTAGTCTGACAATCCTCGTTCAGGAAAGGTGGATCGCAAATGACGCTGTCCAAGCTCCCTTTCATGTTGACTGGTTGAAATGTCATCTTAAGTGCACATGTAATAAGACTACCAAATCATGCGTGACGCGGTCCAAAAGGCAAATCTCGTCAAGGACAAGACACTGGAGGCCAATCCTTACCTGGAAGCTTAAGAGGTTGCTGATAGTCATAGAAGACGAATTCTGGGAAGACGGCGAACCGATCGTCATGTTCTAGAAGCACGACTTTTGGTCGTTCGTCGAGGGGCACGTCTCGCTAGGAATTTCCGTTTCCCGCAGCCACCTTGAGGTGGAAATCGGGGTCATTTGTGAGCCAACTCTAGTCTGCAAACAAGTTTTGAGTTCAGCCGTGTGGCACGGAACGTGCTTACCAACTTATTTTTCAGTGCCACGAACACACTGGGTGTTGAAATGACACCAATGCTGGAGGTAGCAGAGGTGCCGCTCAGCAATTGATCAGCTAGTAGCTCAGCGGTCTCGTCTGAATACTATTGGTTTCGCACCACAAGACGTCAGTTCCGCCGAAGAAGACGAAGACGGCGTATGAGTAACATAACAATGGAGTGAAGGCAACTAGGAGTTAGGGGGTATTCAGAGTAATCCTTCCTCTAACCACTCTCACCCTTCTCAGGGCAGAGGGTTGACAAAAGGTAGGTATAAGGGAGGGTCAAAGCGTACCCAGAATTGAGACTTGTTCCAATCTTCTGTGAAAGCTTCCATCGAGAATTGCGCATCCTGATCGGCTTGAGCTTTTAACTCATTGAATTTGGTTTCATGTGCATCTCGTTCTGCATGGAATTCGGCCAGTGCCGCCAGTGCATTGGCAGAGAGCACCCTGACAAGACGACGTAAGTCAGCTCGGTGATAAACACACCACCGTGTTTTTGTTTTTGTTTTGAGTAAGGGCTTTTCAAAGACTCACAATGGCTCGTCATCATTGGTCATCATGATACCTGCTGAAGTAACAACAAATTCTCGGTGAATGGCGAAGAAATTTCCTCTCAGCCCGTGAGTGATAGTTGGGGATCTATACGCGCAGCTCCGAAAGTGTCGTAAAAGACACGTAGGAAGAACAAATGCAATATAATGAGTCTAATAGACAGACAGTATGGTGCCATATATCTTCGACCGTCAGTCTGTTTGCAGGTCGACGCACGTCTTTCTCACTAGCCCACTAATAAGCGCTGGTAGTGAGGGTCAAGTGGTGGATTTGCGTAAAGCGAGGCCCACTACACTTTTTATCGGCCGAAAATTTTCCCGGCAACCGACCAGGCTCTTTTAAGAGTACTGCGTGTGTAGTTTGAAAGAACAAAATAAATAAAATAGACCTATGAGATATATGATACATATGTCGCATCACCTACAGTAGGTTGTCATGTGTTGTGTTGTATTGTGTATATGACTTTCGTCTATTGAACGAGCGGCGGCCGAAATCTGCATACGTCCGCTGAGCTCCCATCAGCAACTAGAAATATGATCATTATGGCCCTGCTGCGACTTGTTGAGAAACCACCTCCTTACTGCTCTCCTTTGACCAACGCCAAACCCGTGTTGTTGCTCAAAACTCGTCCAGCACATGTATATACTTCTTATCCTCCCGCTTCTCCTTTTCTGTCGCCGGGGGGAGGTCATAGTAATGCTGGCTTCTGAAACCTTGCTAGAGGAAAAGTTAGACGGAGCCGTGAGAATTCAAGCAATTCAAGCAAGAAATGCCTTACCAAATAGTGATATGTAAAGTTGGCGATATCGCCAGGTTCCAAGCCAAGATCTTTGAATGTCTTAGCTGTCGGGTCAATAATCTGGTCCAAGAACTCCCGCTCGACTTCGTCAGCAGACAAAGTATGCCACCAAAGTGCCTTATTTAAAATGCCGGCGACGGGCTTCAAGATCGCTTTCGGAACATTGACATGGCGTCTTTTCTTGAAAATCTCCTTGTCTACCATAGCGGCAATCTGGCTCATGCTGTATTCTCGGGGTCCGTAGAGCTCAAACGTCTGGCCAGCAGTTGATTCATCGTACAGCATTTTTTCCAAAGCAGCGCCAACATCGATCGACTAAAGAAAAAGGAGAATACACTTAGTGCTCATTTGCATCGTGAAGAGTACAGCGCAAACTTACATGGACAGGTGAGAACCTTTCCTGCATGTTGTTCGCCGTGAAAAGATTCAGAACGGAGGCTAGCTTGAGCAGTAAATTATCTTCGAAGCCAAAAATGGGCGCCGGTCTGACGATAGTAGTTTCCGGGAATATGGATCTCGCAACTTGCTCGCCCCGCCCCTTCGTACTGTCAGATTATTTCCAAACCGGACCTGGGATTGAAGGACAAACCTTCGTAGCGTAGAACTCGGATACGGATTTCGGATCAGCACTGTGGGAGGAAACATGTATGTATCGATCCACGTCGTATTTTGCAACCGCTTCGACAATTCGCTCAGTGCCCTCCACATGGACATCCTCTAGCGAAAAATTCCTAACAATCTTCAGCCACTGGAAATGTTGTCAAGATGACAGAAGGACACACTTTGTTGGGTAATCACGACCGATTAAGTTATACACGACGTCGGAGTGCCTAACGCTGGCTTCGATTGAGGGTGTGTTGTGAAGATCGTACTCCTACTTGAGGTGAGCATGGGGCAAAATATTAAGGAGTATGAGGCAAAAGAAAGTCCGACGGGATCACAGAGTCACCACATACGACAAACACAATGCGGCCGAGATCGCCTGTCACTTTCAGATGTCGCTTGGTCATTTCCTCACGAAACGGAATCACAACTGTGCATCCCTGACGAGCTGTACCAAGTTAAGTTAAGACGTCCTCTATGCAGGGCATCGTTGCTGCACATACCTAGTCGATTGACAATGTACCGACCCAGTTGGCCGGTTGCGCCAAAGACTGTTGCTGTGTGGCCTGAAGCAATTGTAAGCATTGAACACTATAGAATGATACGTTGGTAAAGGCCCAACAAAACAAGTACCTCCAAGCGATGACCTGATCAATCAATTCATCAGCACGATGCGATTCCCGCCTGACTGATCAAACTTGGACTCACCTTCCACCCTCAACGCGGAGGATGGGCTTGCCAGTTCTGGTGATGGAAACGTCGGATAGCCATCGTTTGTCAATGGCATTATGTACAGCTTTACGGGCTGTCCGCATCGAGTTTATGGTAGTATACATCGTTATAGTGTCTTCGTTCGAGGCTTGGGGGTTGCGGTATCCTCCGATGGCCAAGCGGTCATACGGCTTCCACAATGCTTCTTGGCAGTAGTTCACAAGGCTAGCAGTCATTACCAGCCAGAGATAGACATCACATGATCCAACACGTGGTGCCGCAGCTTACATCTCTCAACGTGCTGGTCCGTGCACGTTAGCATGGGTGGACATTGAAGGCTGCGGGAGCCGCGTCAATGAGCTCCGCAGACGAACGGTCATTCATCACCAAGCCCATGTCCAACCAGATTTATTCGCACTTATAAAACAACAGTGCTTCAGCAAGATAGGCGGAAACTATTCGAAATCCTCAAGGCTCTTTCACAACCATATTGCCAACAGTGGGACTGAAAATTTAGCGCCGGGCATTTTTTTTCTTAGTTCGCCATCATGGCTACTGAATCGATTCCCGACTTCCTCGTCGAGCAGAGGGATAGAGCAGCCGAAGAACTGCAGCCTTTGATCCTGGAGTTCGAAACCTTCTGGGAGCGCAAGCTTTGGCACCAGCTTACTGAAGCTCTTATTCAATTTTTCAGTAACCCGAAGAGTGCACCTCAACGTCTGGTGTTCTACAAGGTCTTTATTCTCAAATTTGCCGACAAGATCAACCAACTGAAGCTCGTGGAGCTCGCCCTCAAAGCTGCTACACAATGCAAAGGTACCAGGTAACTCCTGCAGTTCGTTATTGAAAGAAGCTCTCGCATAGTCATGCTCACAACTTCGAGCAGATGATCAAGAACGGTTGTCCTTCTTATCCTCTGTCATGAAGAAGGTCGACAATGATCATTCTCAGGATGCTTTTGTATTCGCATCTGTGGCCGTATCTCGAGTCAAGTTAAATCTCAACGACCTAGATGACGCGAGACGAGATCTGGACATAGCTGAAAAGATCATTGACTCTTTTGACTCGGTTGAAGCGGTCGTCCATGCAGCGTTTTACGACGCCAACGCGAGCTACTACCAGGTATGTCTCCCTCCTTCGCGCATCATCTTGTCTATATAATAACTTTTGCTATAGCGAAAAATGGATTTCGCAAACTATTATCGAACCTCACTACTCTACCTTGCCTGCATCGACTTATCATCTCTCTCCGATGAAGAGCGTCATAAACGAGCTTACTATTTGAGTGTAGCCGCTCTGGTCTCAAGTAGCATTTACAACTTTGGAGAGCTCTTACTTCATCCGATACTGGACGCCCTTGCACAAAGCGAAGGCGATGCCTGGCTTCGGGATTTGTTGTTTGCGTTCAATCGAGGCGATCTCGCCGCTTATGATGTTCTGTCAGACAATATCTTATCCAACAAGCTCCTGAACGAGCACTCAGCACACCTGAGGCAGAAAATATATCTCGCCGCTCTCACTGAGGCCGTGTTCAGGCGACCGCCGCACGATCGAGCTATGACTTTTGCAACCATTTCGCGGGAAACAAAGGTCCAGCAGAACGAGATTGAACATTTGTTCATGAAGGCTCTCAGCCTGGGCTTACTTCGGGGAATGATAGACCAAGTCGATCAAATCGCCTACATCACCTGGGTTCAACCCAAAGTACTGGATATGAAGCAAATCGACAGCATGCGCCAACGCCTTCTTGAATGGGATTCAAACGTGAATCAGCTCGGTCATTGGATCGAATCGGCCGGCAAAGACGTCTGGGCAGCTTAAAGGTCGTACAAGCATTCGACAGGACTTGTTATGCTTGAGATATGACTGGTTTGCCATGCGCAGATTACAACCATGCATTCTCACATTCTCGGTCAAGGACGGTTGTGACCAATACCGCTTCCGGCTCTGCGCTTGAGTTTTGAGTCATGGGAACAGTGCTAGTTGTAGGACGTAAAGAGACTCATGAATAGCATCCCTGTACATATATATAGCAATTTAATCTTTGCAAATGCCAGGATCTCTTGACTGAAAGAAATCAGACATCTCTATTTCTTTGACCCCGAAACAATGCTAAACTGAGCCGAAAACATTAATCATAGCAACCAGCCAAGCTGGCCACCATATGCACCACACAACGATAGGGGTGTACATGGCCCAAACATTCCACCCGAAACTAGCTTCTCGCAACAACTCCGAAATGGGAATGTCAGACATCCAGGCCGACGAGTAAATGACAACTGGAGGCGCAATCGCACTCAGCGAGGCAGCAATAAAGAGCTTGGAAAGCTTGGATTTACATGGTTGCACGAACGCCAAAGGGCTGGCGATGATTCCTACCAGAAACGCGAGAGAGAAATTCAGTGTAGCCAATGTGGCCAACGCCATTCCGAGGACGAGCAGGGAAAACGACTTGGTCAACTGAAAATGCTGTGCGCTTGTTGTGGAAAATCGTGTAATAAAATGGGCCATTATGGGAGGTAAGCTTGCCGAGCAAAGACAGAAGACGGCAAAAGCCGCTGGAAGTAGCTGTGATTAGAAAAAAAAGGGGGGGGGGGGAGTGTCAGTAAGAAAGTTAGAGGATGGATACGCCTCAAAAAGACAAACTTCTTTTTCTATGAGGGCCAGATAGCAAGTAGTCCACTTACAGGGTAATCTAATCCATTGAAGACAAATAGCGGCACAATCGACGCAGCGTGACAACCTGCGACAATTCCCAGGGGGAGGAAAAGGTTTCGCTCTCCTACTTGAGCTGTTGGCGAGCAGACGACAGCTTCTTTCCGTGTAACACTTCCTTTGCTCGATTCAGAGCTGTCTGGTTTTTCTCCTCGAGCCGGTGGAGCAGACTGCCCGCTCTTTACCCATAGAGAAATAGCCATTATAGTGAAGTTGGCCGCCAACAGCATCGCGCTTGGAAGATAGGTGCCTATACTGACGAAACGATCTTTTTGCATCAATAGATAGAAGAAGAAACTCTGGTGTAGGTGCTCCAGCAGGTTGTTCAGACTTCTAAAAGTCCCCTCGATGACACGTCCCATTGCCATTTCATCCTGCCAACCCTCACCATATGGCAGAAGAGTTACAGCGTCAACATGATAAGGTATGAAACTGCTGTGAGGCCCTGTTCCAATGCCGAGCCCCTGTATGAGCATACCACGGAATATCGTCTTCAATCGGTCTTGGTAAGAGTCGTCGTGACTGTGCATGCCCTGGATGGCTGTTCGAATGCCCATTTGACCGCCGGCCACGTTAACAATGGAGTTTATCAGGTCTAAGTTGGGCAGTTGCCCGTTCGTTCCGTCGTAAATAATATGTATACCGTCAAAATGGTGATCAGCAGGATAGTCGATAGCAATTGCAACTTGCAAAGCGCCTGATTTGAGAGGCAAGGAAGCCACTTTGTGGTTATCGTGAGCATCGTGGTATGCGTCCACCCAGGCTTGAGTGCCGGTGCGGCTGTTTGGTGGAACAAGTATGATAATATCTTTGGACCACAAAGACCAGCCTGCAAATTCTTTCAGTACTCCAGTCCCGAGAAGATTCGACCAGCATGCGTGCAGCGGTGTTTGACGAGCCAGTACATACGTTTGAAATATCGCATCAGTGTCAACGCCAGCGCGACACCGTTTCGATTTAAATGCCCATCGATATTTTGCCACGCTGCTACCAAAACGATTGCCTCGGTGGCATCCCCCCGAGGAGCTTGCAATATCCCATACAAGTTTTCGCCCTCGTAAGTCTCACCAGCAGAACGATATGTGTAATTCTGTCGCCCGGTCTTAATCCCTATCGAGCTGAGTACGCTATCAAGATGATCGTTGATCCTACACCAGCAAGTGTCAGACCATTTACCGCAAAAGAGTGACAGGACCTCGCAGTGTACTGACTCGTGATTGGTCTTGTTGACCATGGCATCTAGCTCGCGCCTGTGCGCTCGGAGGATATTGTGCTCGCTACCTCCAAAATATGTGTGAACTTGACCCGGAAGTAACGCATTTTCGGAGATGTAAGTTTTCCGGGAGTAACGATCGAGAGGCAAGAGGATGAGCCAAGCTAGGCCGATCAGAATGCACAGAAATGAGAGATAAGGAGGTAGCTTCAGCATCCGAGGGTCACGGCGCAAGGAGAGTGCCGATGCTAAAACAGAATACGGAATCTTCGATTTAGTAAATGTAGCTTGATGACTGAGGTCTAGGACAGAAATTGATTGTGATTTGCGTGAATCATGTACCTACACAATAGTCTGGACATCTCGGCGGTTCTGCGCGTCGATTTGTGAAAGGCGCTTATTGCAGCGGAAGGCACAAGACACGAGCACGTCAACCCAATGCTTCCTGCCGTAGGTACATGCACTTAAGCCTAGCTACCTACCTAAGCTAGGTATAGGTAGCTGGGTAGGTCGGATGGGTCAAGTTATTGACACGCATCGAATGACTGGAGCTTGCAATTATCGGGGTGTCGCAGCGATGACACTCTGGACCCACCCGCCATCTGCACATCCTGGACTGGATTGACCTTTGCCGCGAATCGTTCTTTCTTGAAGCAGCTACACGCGATCGGCCTCCGGAAGGTTAGTCATGTTTTTCCACAGGCCGGCATATTTATTTATAACACTCGCATTGCATCGATGGTAGCGTCGCGAAGACTCAAATTAGTGTTCATGTGGTAGAGCCTCGTAGATCCAAGGACGTCTGTGGCGTTAGTTGTCGCAATCAATATCTCGTTACAAAAATAATAGAGTGGCAGCTCATTGCTGAGGTCTGACTGAGGACCACGCGGCGTAGAACTGAATTATCCCCATGAACTCCGAGGCCATGCAAGTCTTCCACATGAATCGAACATCAATCCATCTGCTCCAAATCTATTTATACGACAAAGACAAAGAAAAAAACAGGACACAAAAGAAACCCAATGATCTGTGCACTCATGCTCGCGTTGCTGCCATGCGTGTGCTCAGGGCCCGAGGCGCTGAGTACTGCCCACTAACTCGGCAGCCGCACTGTTCCCTGTGCGTGTCGTGGATGGCAAAATCCCAAATCGGCCATAAGTCTTTTGATCAATGCTTACGTAGTGAGGAAGCACTGCTAACAAGTTGAGTCGATTTTCGATCCATCTCAACGCCCATTCGGGAGGGGCGATGTATTTGAGGTAGCCCAAACCGCCTGTGCAAAAGGGATTAGCGAAATTCATGGGTGAAAGTAGACAAGGTTGACATACAGATATATCCGACCGTCACACCACAAAGATGGCCCAACAGACTGGTGCTTGGTATCAGAACAGCAATGACAAACATCATAAACAATGGAGTTGTCCATGTTGGAATGTGATATATTCCAATGGTTATGTGTGGATTCGATCTATAAGTCCGTATCGCTTCGACACCCAGAAGCAGAAACACCCATATACTGTGGCCATATCGTCAGCTTTTGCTCCTTATAACCCTTGTTGTCGCCATTAACCGCTCGTACCTGGCTCCCATAACACTCCTATTTCCCCGCAAGACTCCCCTCTCAATCGCAACATACAAAAGCGCAGGAATGGTCGTCAGTGCTACTTTTGTTAGATGATCGATTCAAGTTGGCTTGATAATAACAAGTTCTTACGTCCAAAGAACAAAGCCAAGCTAGTGAGAGTCCCGTATTCGTTCTCAAACCTTTCCATGAGAGGAGTCAAGGCAATTAGATTGAGGATCGCATGAATCAGGTTCAGATGCACCAGAGGGAATGTTGACAAGCGATATCCTGTCGATTGTAAATATTTATACAGGCCATAGTAGATTGCAATCAACAGCGGAATGGGAATTTTACCTGTCGCAAACGTGATCTTATCCGGGATCAAAGAGCCCCATTGTTGTAGATTCCACAAAGAGGGGAAGCTTAGAATCCAGAAAAACAATATCAACACTATGATGGATCGAGTGAATAGAGGAAGTCGATATACGTAGGAGCGGGCTCGCACGGCGTTCGAATTCTGAATGTTGGACATTGCTTCGAATGTTGTCCGTCCCTAGGTAGTCGATAGCAAGATTTAGATAATAAGAGATGAATTTGTCGGAAGGAGATCGATGAGACGGAGGATCGTGGTTCGAGACGAAGGACGTCAAAAAGGTTTCGATCAATAGCGATGTTCGCTCAATGTCCAGCCATGCCTTGCAAATCGCATTGCAAAACAACTGTCCTCGTCTTTTGCTTCCCACTTAGTTCGCAATCTGGGTATGGAGCCTATCCTGGACTTGGAAACGGAATCTGGCTACTCTGCTCCGAACGAAACATTTCTGACTAAGGGTAGGTGCCTTGTTATCTGCTTATCGCCACGTGATGTAGACTCGGCTTTTCGAGCACGCACCGCAAGACGCGACGAGTACGGTGTGGGGATCCACCCTCATGCGTGATTAGTGGTTGATAGTGGAATGCCTATCAGGTGGGCGAATCGACCGACCCTCGGGATTTCTGTTACCTCTGCTCGGGAACCGATCGCAGCCGAACATCGCCTCGGAGAACGAGGCCAACCGCGAGCGAGCATGAAAATTGACCAATTTTGGAGCCTCTGCCACGTAAACAGTTGACCTGCCGAAAGCGCATGTGAGATAAGTAGGCAATTTGAACTCTGCAGAATATTGTTTCTGTGCGAGACGTTGCGCTGTCCTACCACTGCCTTACCACCAATTCGTTAGCTTCGTTAGCACCTGTTTTAACTTATTTTGTTAGTATTATTAGTATTGGATTTTTTTTAATGATAGCAGGTTCGTTTACTGTGTATCGCGGGGCCTCGGAGCTGGAAAGGCGGTCCATCCTTGATGACGGAGGCAGAAGATGCGGATTATTTTCAACAGGCTCCTGACTGGCTGAGCAATGCAAATCTCCATAGTAATGACCCAAATTTATCCTAGTCAGTGTGGTGGGTCTCCATATTTATCCTGCTCGTGCTCGGTAACATATGCCTGTGGTCTTGATTTCTGATCCCGAACGAAAACACCTCTCTCCACCCTCGTGGCCGATTCTTCCTTTCCTGCATTTTTCTTTTTGTATCAGGCCTTAGCTATCTACCTCGCCAAGATTTGGCTCCTGAATCTCGACAGACTCATTGGCTTTGCCAAATCGCCCATCACACAGAGCAGAATATCCTCCTCGCGCTCAATTTGCACTTCGTTCACAATGCTTGCCTCCAGACAGGTTCTGGGCAATGTTGCTCGGAGCCGCGTCATGCGTGGCGCTGCTTGCAGTGCCCGCAACCTCGCAACGGCTACTAATTCTGCCCTTGATAGAAAGGTATGCTCCTGGTCCTGCTACTATTGGACTCCGGCAATCAGCCCTACGTCAGTTCCATGGTGGTTTGGGATACGATGCGCAACAAGATGGCAAATCGGCTGACAATTGGCTCCCTCAATTATATAGGTTCGCCAGAACATTTGGGAAGAGAACAACTTCATCAATTACAAGAAGATGTCCGAGAACTTGGCCATTGTTCGCAGTCGCCTCAACCGACCCCTCACCTATGCCGAAAAGATCTTGTATTCGCATTTGGACGACCCTCATGGCCAAGACATCGAGCGTGGCACGTCGTATCTCAAATTGCGACCGGACCGAGTTGCTTGTCAGGATGCCACTGCGCAAATGGCTATTTTGCAATTCATGTCCGCTGGCATGGATCAAGTGGCCAACCCCACGACCGTTCACTGCGATCATTTGATCGAAGCTCAAGTTGGCGGCGAGAAGGACCTTGCCCGCGCCATCAGCATCAACAAAGAAGTCTATGATTTCCTCTCAAGTGCTTGTGCTAAATACAACATTGGCTTCTGGCGCCCAGGATCTGGTATCATCCACCAGATTATTCTCGAGAACTATGCCTTCCCTGGTGGTTTGCTCATTGGAACAGATTCACACACCCCCAACGCTGGTGGTCTCGGCATGTGCGCCATCGGCGTGGGTGGCGCTGACGCCGTCGATGTGATGGCTAACTTGCCGTGGGAGTTGAAGGCCCCCAAGGTCATCGGTGTCAAACTCACTGGCCAATTGTCTGGTTGGACGACTCCCAAGGGTAAGGTCATCCGACTGGCAGCAGAACTGTCTACTGTTCCTCATTATCTCCCATTCGGTGTGAAGGATTTCTTATAGAACTACTCACTAATCAGCAATCACATTTGCTTCTCATAGACATCATTCTCAAGGTCGCCGACATCCTGACGGTCAAAGGTGGAACTGGCGCTATTGTCGAATATTTCGGACCTGGTTTAGATTCGGTTTCCACCACCGGCCAATCCAGCATAGCCAACATGGGAGGTGCGTTTCACGTCCTCGCAACGTGATCAAGGATAGAACTAATGCTTAGGATAGCCGAGATTGGCGCCACGACATCCGTTTTCCCCTTCAACGACCGCATGTACGACTATCTGGCAGCTACCAAACGCAAGGACATTGGCGACTTCGCCCGATCCTATGCTTCGGAGCTTCGCGCAGATAAAGGAGCTGAATACGACCAACTGATTGAGCTGAATCTCTCTGAGCTTGAGCCTCACATCAACGGTCCTTTCACTCCTGATCTGGGTACTCCTATTTCCAAGTTTAGCCAAGCCGTAAAGGAGAATGGCTGGCCAGAAGAGCTCAAGGTTGGCCTCATCGGATCCTGCACCAACTCTTCTTACGAAGACATGTCCCGTGCCGCCTCAATCGCCCGTGACGCCCTCGACCATGGCATTAAGGCCAAGGCTGCATTCACTGTGACGCCTGGTTCTGAACAGATTCGAGCCACTATTGAGCGGGATGGTCAACTCAAGACGTTTGAGGAATTCGGCGGCATTGTCCTGGCCAACGCCTGTGGGCCTTGCATTGGTCAATGGGATCGACAAGACGTAAAGAAGGGCGAAGCCAACTCTATTTTGTCCTCTTACAACCGAAACTTTACTGGGCGAAACGACGGAAATCCTGCCACCCACTCCTTTGTCACCTCCCCTGACCTGGTTGTTGCCCTCACTATTGCCGGAAGCATGCACTTTAATCCCCTGACCGACACGCTCAAGGACAAAGACGGCAAAGAATTTAAGCTGAAACCCCCCACGGGAGATGGTCTGCCTGTTCGTGGCTTTGACCCTGGCAATGACACCTACCAGGCACCTCCGAAGCAGAGAGACGACGTTACCGTCCAGGTAGCCCCTACATCCGACCGTCTTCAAATCTTGGAGCCTTTCCAACCTTGGGATGGAAAGGATGCCAAGGATGTTCCCATCCTCATTAAGGCAAAGGGCAAGACCACCACAGACCACATTTCCATGGCTGGTCCTTGGCTCAAATACCGTGGCCACCTTGACAACATCTCCAACAACATGTTAATTGGCGCTATCAATGAGGCCAATGATGAAGCAAACAAGATCCAGAATTTCACTACTGGCAAATGGGATGCCGTCCCAGCTGTTGCCCGCGACTACAAGAAGAAGGGTATCAAGTGGGTGGTGATTGGTGATTGGAACTACGGTGAGGGAAGCTCGCGTGAGCATGCCGCGCTTGAACCCCGTCACCTTGGAGGTCTTGCGATTATCACCAGAAGCTTCGCTCGTATCCATGAGACAAACCTCAAGAAACAAGGGATGCTGCCTCTCACATTCGCCGATCCTGCCGACTATGACAAGATCAAGCCTGATGACAAGGTAACACAATTGACGAGCGCTATATAAGACTGTGGCCGCCCTGCTAACGTTGTTTTAGATTGATATTCTCTGCACTCAGTTGGCCGTAGGCAAGCCGGTTACTATGGTTGTTCACCCTAAGAATGGTCAATCATTTGAGGTTGCTTTGCAGCACACTTTCAATGAGCCGCAAATCGAGTGGTTCAAGAATGGCAGTGCTCTGAACACGATGGCCAAGGCCTCGTCAAACTAAAAATTGCTGCATATGCACAAGAGAGAAATATAACGAGACAGTATGCTCTTCAGAGTTGCCAATGGAAAATACTGCGCTCGTTGAGTAAATGAGGCGATAAGGAGGCGATGGTGAAATCAGTTCTGGTATCCTCTAATTCCACACGTACTTTGTACAAAACTAAGATGTTATTGTTAAAGACTTTTGTTTTTAAGTCTGCTGCATTCATCAGTCTGCAAATTGAAATTCCTTTTGTTAACCCGATATGATATTACTTATGACGTGATTTATAAAATTAAAGTATGTTGGTACCTAGTCATGTACATAATCAGGTTAGGCATTGTTTACCAGCCAATTGCACTCAACTGTGAATACCGCCGCTTAGTAACCCGTCTCCACTGTCTTGACTAGTAGTTCCCAGCTAGATATTCTCAGACAGCGTCTAAAGCAAAAAAAAAGAAAGAAAAGAAAAGAATTCTCCTCCATCGGTCTGACAAACCACCTTATCACATCTCGTTATCAGCGCAAGTTGAACACAGCGCGTCTTGTTTCGATACCAAATTTGACTTTCAGAATAGCATCGGCCTTTCTTTTGCACGACTTGCGTCCGTCCTGACCTGAGCGAAATGGGTATTCGAAACAGTCGCACAATTACCAAGACAAGACGGAAGACAAGGTACGACGGCATTGCGTTTATATTCTTTTTATCTTGATTTCTCTACGCAGCGCTGTATACTAACTTCGCAACAGAGATGTCGATCAAATAAAGGCAGATCTCCTGTCTGCCAGGCACCTCGAGAAGTTCAAAGATAGCAAAAATCCTGAAGATTTGCCCGGACTTGGTCGGAACTACTGCATTGAATGCGCAAAATGGTTCGATACTGAGACGACATTGAAGGCACACGTGCGTGGCAAGCCACATAAACGCAGGTTGGTAGCCATAAATCAGTTTGCCCTTGTCATTTCACGGGTGCAGATCTCTTGTCGTCGTACTAAATACTAAAACGATGGTGCAGAGTCAAGCAGCTTCGCGAAGAGCCCGACCCAGACCCTCGTCGAGTTCCGGGAGCGCCGACGGCATCCCAAACATTCGGTCAACCACATGATCCAGAAACCGCCTATGCGACATGTATGGAAGTGACCACGTGATAGCAAAATTGTTTCTATTGGATAAAGTCTGTTGCCGTTAGAGCTTACCTTTGCTTGTCTGTATCTCGGCATCTTCAAGAATTTATGGCGCACATTGTCTCACAATTATCGAGAGCAGAAATGCGAAATCATGGCCAGCCTTTCATGGTTTCCTCATCTGGCTGTCCGTCCGCGAGCGCCCAGTAACCTGCTCCTTCCACCTCTGCTTCGTCTATTCGGTGCTCCTGTGGCTCTCGTGGTCGATTGCCCCCTAGCGAACGGAAGGCGTGATTGCCGATTTGCGACAGGTGTAGGCTTTGTTCGACTCTTTGTGGACGTTGGTGGATGGTCGACAAATGAGGTGTCGGTAGTCCTAATGTCGCGCTTAGCGTCACAGCTCTAAAAGGAAGAATGTGGTGTCCGATTCAAGCTGAACGACTCACATGAAAGTCGCTTCAGCCTCATTACCAAGCACGCTCGAGGTCTCGCACGGGGTTTCTGGTCTCCGATGTCGTCCAAAAGACTCGGGGATAGGGCCCTATATCGCAGACTCGCATTAAATCAATACTTCCTACAATTTATTTTAGAGGGAAAATAAAAGCTTTTACCTCGGGGAAATCAACACAAAACGCGTTCATGTTCATTCCGTAGAGAAAACTTGCAAATGATTCGCTAAATCGAGACAGGCTTTCATGCATAAGCTGAAAGTGCATCATGTTGGCCTCGAGATCAGCCATGGCATCCGAGAGCTCGGCAAAAGCTGGCTCGAAAGTGTTGAGGGGGAAAGATGGTGCATTCTTGCCAGCATCGCGAGCGGAATCTCGAAAGGATGACCTTGAAGATGGCCGAAGCGGTGTCGTTGGTCGAGACTGTCGTGTTTGAGAGTTGGATCGCTTCTGACCCCGGGCACTGCCATCGTGATGCGTTGCGTCGAAATCCTGCATATTCGAATATCGATTTCGCGCCTTTGCAGGAGCTGCTGACGCGCAAGTCTTTGTAGTGTTTGAACGGATGCGCGTGGAGGGCCAATGCTTGGATGTGCGGACGTCATTAACATTGATACAGTGAGTCTGTGTAATCCCGAACAATTCGCCATACATTTTTGGTGTGAAAAAGTTTCGGAATGACTTGAGCACCATTATACATGCTACATCCTCCACTGCGTGTACTGCGCTAGCGGGCACATGCATGTACGAGGAGCTACTCCCACAAAAGACACCAGAAAGTAAGGAGTCTAGCACACTCTGGGCTCTATCTCTCCTCTATAAGTGAAATTTTCATAGAGAGAATAGCATTTTATTTTCATCTTATACCAGCAGGTAATAACGTGTATCGTTTCGTATATCGACCACCTCTGTGAAGTATTTTATCTCGGTTATATCCATAACGCCGGCTCAAGCAGAGTGCTATGAACAAGCAAGCAGAATGAAACCGAAATCCCATTGGCCCGCCCATCAAGCACTGAGCACTTCCTCCACGCGCTCGCTCGCGCTTCTCGAGCCCCTCCTCACGACACCTCACATGAACCCTGCCCCATCTCACCCATCGCCACCCGAACGGTCATCGGTCATCGTGGAACGTTGGTCACGATAATCCCGCAACCATGTCGTGTATATTCTGCCGCATCATCAAGGGTAAGTCGATTTGCCGCGATGGAGGCCGATTAAAGGCCCAATATGAAGCAATCGTAGTTCTTTCAACGGCACAGCAAAAAAAAAAAAAAAGATGAAGAAGAAGAAGAAGCCAGCAATAGAAAAGCTAATACGACCTGATCAAAATCGCAAAAAAATTCATCGGCAGGCGAAATCCCCTGTCTGAAGCTCTTTGAAAGCGAAAAGACGCTGGCCTTTCTCGATATTGGCCCGTTGAGCAAGGGCCATGCTGTACGTTATATGTCCATTATGTTGTATTGCCATGTTATTCTTGTTTCTCCATTGTTCTTTATTATTATTCATTATTCCTTGTTTATTTGTTGTTATTCTTATTTTTGTTTTTATGTTATTTCCCTTATTTTCATGTCAACTCTCGGCAAGCCCGCTCACGCAGTTCCCTTTGCCTCAACCATCAAAAGCTCGTGATCCCGAAATTCCACGGCGCAAAGCTGGCAGATATCCCCGACGAACATCTCACCGAGATACTGGTAAGTCGCTTGACAAGAAAAGAAAAAAAAACACGGGCCAACAAAGGCCCAGGAAGCTTGGTTTTGCGTGACAGAAGCGAGCTGACTGCGCCGGAAAAAAAAAGCCCACCTTGAAGAAACTCGTCAACGCGACGGGGGCCACCGACTACAACATCCTGCAAAATAATGGCACCATAGCTCACCAGCAGGTCCATCATGTGCATTTCCACATGGTTCGTGTAAATCCCTCCCCGCAGATACGGAGGCGTTCTGTCCTGATCACGAAACACAGATACCCAAGCCCAGCCAGTCAGAAGGTCTTGGTATAAGTTGGCCATCCACAACTGGCGACATGGACAAGCTCACGGCTCTTTGCGCAGACATCAAGTCTAGAATGTGACAATGTGCGCCAGCGCTCTGAAACGAGTACATGAACAGTCATGATTTTACCCCTCACATAGCTTAGCATGCGAGGTAGAAACGGTAATGATGAAACTTTCTGGTATTCTAAATATATTGCGAAGATTTCGTAAAAAAAACAGATAATTCATACGTCGTGCGTCATGTCTATGAATGTCATGGACAAGGTCCACAATTTCTTGAGAGCAATATTTTTGTGCCAGAATATCTAGAAATAGACCAAAAAAAATCCCATCTTTGTAGAATCTCACGAAGAACTGCTTAGCACGATAGTGTATGATTAAGAGCGCATGCAACCACTCGCTTCCCATTTCTATCCGCTCAACGCGCGAAGGATGGGTTTTCTTATCATTCCCAAACGTGAGGATATGGTTTGAACTTATGGTCATTACGCTATGCATGTCACAATCCATGAACACATCGTGTGACAACGGAGCTTGCGCGCAGACAGCAGTTCTGGCTCTTTATGCTGCAACCGAGGTGCCGTTTGGTAAGCTGTCCTTCTCAGTAACAGTGTCACCACCGCTCGCGTTTTCATGACGGTACCAATTGATGTTTCCATCAGGAAGAATGACGCCCTGTCTATCATACAGTGAACGAGCTCTGATGAACGGATCCAGACGCCAATATCCATCCCGCATTTTCGCGGCAATATTGTTTCGCTCACTTTTGATCTCCTCGGCCTGCACACCGTCTGGGTGATCAATCCATCGTCGCGTGCTGTCTTCGTATTGGGCATATAAGACTTGTCTCTCCTGTAGAAGGCGGTCTCTGGTTGCCACATCTTTCATTGAGTCGTTTTCGCCTTCGACAGGTTCTGTATACCTGTACGTCCAGTCCTCGTCACCATCGAGATCTTTGATTATTTGCTCGGGCTTAATGAATTCCTCGAGTCCGGCCCTGTTGTTTGTGAATTTGACTTTGGAGGCCACCACTGGGTCAAGCCAGCCGCGAACGATTCTCCAAATGCCTTGATGAGGTCAGTATTGTTGGCTCGGTCTCGATAGGTAAAGTCGGGAGACGCACCTTGAAACACCCATGGCGCATTATGGACCAGCACGACCCCAAGAGATTCTGGATAATTCGCCTCGAAACACTGGATCATGAACTTCACAGGTTGATAGTCCATGTTGGCCAGTGTGAATCCAGTCATGTCGAAGATGATGTTCTGCGACCTCCAGTTAGCCGCTTCGAGTGAAAGCTTGAGATATGATGGCGGGGGCAATACTTGCCGCAGTGTCGACAGGAGGTTTTAGAGCGAGACGCGCGGTCTCAATCACATAAATCGTGTATCTCTCTAAGCTCTCGGGAGATTCTTCACCAGCCTTGTGGAGGCGAGCTCTGACTACGCAGATGGGTCTCCCAGCCTTGTCTGTTCCATGCAAAAAGCTTTTGCCCGCGCGAATCTGCTTCAAGAAATCACCTCCAATCTTCTTGGCCTCAGGATCACCACCTTTCTCATCCGAAACTGCACCGGCCTCTCCATTTTTCATGATGTCTTGGTCGACTTTCATCTTGGAATGTCGCCAATTCATGGCTGAAACGAGCATAACAAGCGCCTCGTCAACGTTCCATTTCCGGGCTCTAAGGAAGCGAAGAAGCAATGCGTCCGGATGATCGTGCCTTACCATGGCCCACAACTGTTCTCGGATATCCTCGGGTTTCTGAGAGTCTATAATTTCTCGATATTGCTTGGTCAAGCCGAATTTGTCGTCGGCGAAGGTATCGGAAGACTGAACACCATCCGATGTCGATGCATCAGGCTGAGGGATTTTGAAGATGCTAAAGCCTCTCTTCTTCTTGGCACCACCATCTGGACGCGGTTCAGCGACGGACTTTCCATCTGGGAGAGATGTCTCGGTGGCCGAGATGTTTCCGCCATGAATACCGCATATCTTGAGAATTGCACACCAAAGCTTCTGCAGTTTGTCCTCTTGCTCGGGTGTCAAGTTACCATGGTGACCGGAAGGGATTTCTGAGGCCATTTCTCCAAGAAGAATAGATTCGACGTCGCTCTCAATCTGGCTGGAATCGTCTTGGGTGGAGACACAAGACGCAATGGCAATGGCTGTGGCCAGAGATAAGCCAACGTATATCACGGCAGAGTAGGATATAGAGCTTCGAAAGTTCAATCTGGCGATGTCGCCGTTTCCTGTTGGTGGCAGCTGTGCTTTGGTGGCAAGCCCGTACCGGAATTGGCTGTGGTCGGTCAAGGACGGCTCGTTGTTGTCTGAAGTCTTTCCGTCACCAGCAGCGAGACAGGATGGTGCGGACTGGTGGATCAGAAACAGGCCAGCAGCTCGATTGTGATGCGCGGTCCGAATGATCGGCGGGAACCCGATCCGCAAGTGCCGGCCGACCACCCCAGCTCTGGAAGTTGCGACTCGAGAAATCGACACCCAGGATGGAGCGGCTGGGCCGGGCGATGTGCGAGCTGCAATGACGCAAGCGAATGAGCAACACGTCATGGACAGCTGCTGCGGAAGGACGGGATCGAGGACCTTTTGGGTGGGCAGGGTGGGTGTAACGCCAATGCTCCGAAGAAACAATTGAGGATTATGCAACTATATAGCGAGTTGTTTCAGATTTTTTTTCATCCTGCCGAAAGATTTGAGAATAAATGACGCGGCAGGAAAGAAAGAGACTGGCAGACAGATGGACAAGTATGGGGAAGATAAGAACAACAACACTAGTAGGACATGGTAACCCTTGATGCACAACACTTTACTTTTCCTGGCCTCTCGGATAAAAAGAAACCCTCGATCTCATAAAAGCATATGAAACAAATCAACACAGTTTATACTAAAGATAACAAGCATAAATTGGATAAACTATGAATCCGATTACAATGAGAAAAGAAAAAGCAAATGCAGGGTAAGTAGAATAAGGTGGTAGTAAATAGTATGAGAGTGATAAGACCAGCATTCGATTTATTTCCGCATTTTTTAGTTTTCTTTTTATAAAATAAAGGAATTATTACCAACACTCGATTGCAAAGACCCATACTGTTTAAACTGCTAGGGTCAGGTCTAGCAATCGCCAGGCGTCAAAAAGGGCGCTGCAGCCATCAGTTGATAGTACAGCGAATTCCAGCACAAAACCGGTCCACCAGAGAAAGATTGTTGAGCTGTCGTGATAAGCACCTCAACCGTATCCAGTTCCATTTGCTTCATTGTCATTTTTACCTACGGCGCTTTTCATGTCAGGACACGTCGTATTGATGCCTGAGCGTCGACGTCAGCGCGCTTATTGCAGGAGCAGACTGGAACTAATGCGGGGCTGATGACGGCACACGGCGAGCGGCCGCGCATGGCAACTTGACAGAGTCATACTCACGAGGAAATCACAACTTCACGGCACGCCGAGTACACAATCCAATAGAAACCGATCGAGGGTATTTTTTTTGGGCCTTTAAACGAGCGAGAAGATCCCTGGTAAGATGAATACGCAAGAACGTACAAACCGAGTTTTCGACCGGAAACACGGGCATAAAAAAAATCCTAGCAAAGATTGCCGCTTCCCGCGCAGGGCAGCCAACATGGGCGCTATCTAATCCATTGACTCTGACCAGGGAAAAAGGAAAAAAAAAAAAAACCCCAACGAAATAAAAAACAACATAAAAATAAAATGCCCGCATACGTCGGCACACCGCTATATGGAGGCGCGATTGTCTGCGATCTCCCAGAGAAATTTGCGGACGTCAGGTGCGTTGCAGGTGCTCGAGTCGGAGCTGTCCTCCCCCAGCCGGCCGAACGTCAAGTGTCTGTCTGAAACGGGGGACCATGCGCGCAAGTAGTTTTTGGCAATCTTCCTTGGTCGTTGCTGACGAGAAGGACGTGCGAAAAGTAAACTGCGTCAAGTCCCCGATAACCAGGAAGTCTGGATCGACAAGGACGGCTTCACAAGCATCATTTTTGACATTACCGAACGGGTCGGTGAGCCCGGCCATGGGCCCGAGATAGATGGCCGTGCCATGACGACGCATCTTGAGGATATGGTAGGGCCGGATATCGATACAGTCAAAATTTGGAATACCGCAGAAACCGAATTCACTCGTCTCGAGTATGTAATCTCCATCTCATGCGAAAAGAAAAAAAACCCAAGTTATTGTCGCAAGTATGCGAACATGGCACAAACTCACACTCTTCCACCCTCCCATGTCTCCCGACTAATCATTTCTGCTTTCAACGGCGTAACCAGATCAAAACATCCCGCATATACTCTCATCGCAACACAAACACCCAAAGTCGGCGACTCGCGTGGTTCGGCATCAGCACCAGACTTTACAGCAATCATCATGACCCTCTTGCGTATAGAAAGATACAAGACCGACATATTAATAACGATCAACGTTCCGCACATAAAAGGAGAGTACAACGAGGAAGATGTGGATCTCGAACTCGGCAAGCAGGGTAAATTGATTGGAGATGCCGTGGAGTACTCGGCTCGTATTTGGGAGACATTCAAAGTCAAAGACTGGGGTCTGTTTGGGGATTCCTGAGCGAACCTTCTGCCAAATGATGCAGGTTCTTTCACAAATAGCAAGACTGATGGACGGTACAGAAAGAGAGAGCAAAGGGGCCAAAAAAGTGCTTGGAAAGAGAGCGAGAGAGAGCGAGAGAAAGAAAGAGAAAGAAGGATTGATCAAGCTTCAATCCACGTCTAAACCCTCGCCCTACCCATTGTAAACAGCAGATTTTCCAGTGAGATAAAGGCAACTCACCCTCCAAGCATTGTGCCTTTTTTTATTTAGCTATCAAAAGCTGCACAACATCCTTGAGCTTCGGGAGCGTATCATCCACATCTGAGTTCACCCGCGCATCATATCCATAGACGTCGACTTATCATCATATACGTCACCGCTCACCGTCGAACAAGTCTCTGCAGCAAAGAGAGATGGCCTGTCTCTGCTACTTCTTGTGGCAATGCTTTGAAAAGCTTCCGCGTGCAGAACAAACCTCAACAGCCACGGGCCATGCAGATCACGAATAAAAATCATGTCGCGGCACGAGGCAAACTGACAAATCGGAGGACTACATATTGGTAATATGCAAAAGAGGAAGCTATATTCTGAAACACGAATCGTGTCGCTCTGATAGAAATCTACGGCGGAATAAACCATGCGCTCTGACTCCCAAGACTCATAGCACTCCGCGGTCTTGACGACACTGATCAACCTGTGCAGGCGGTGCTCGATGAGCTTCATCGAGACCATGTTGTGGCTGGAGTTGGCGGCGCAGGTTCCCTATGAGGATTTTTCCTTGAAAATACCTTAGGTATTTACCCAAATATCTAGAGTATTTTTTTTTTTTAAAAAAAAAATAGGTATTGAGGCATATAAACAGGTCGATGCAATAGACGCCGGAGAAAAGTTTCAAGTACAGCGGCCTTCTGGCCTATTCACCCATTCGGGCCGTGCATTTCCCTTTCCCAGGTGAATACTTGGGTCGTCACTTGGAAATGTACGCCGTTACTGGTCACGCGTGTATTCCTGCAAGCCCCTGACTACCCATCAAGTGAGCTCCTGAACAACGACGCTGTCTTGCTCTCCCTTCTTCGCCGCCCATTTCTTGGCAACAAGTTTCATCAAGTCCTGCTGCGGGACGTCAGGATTTTCCCTCTTTACCAGCTGCATCTGATCCCTAACAAACAGCTGATATGGGCTTTTTTGACCTGGAATCTCGTTGTTGTTGTTGTTGTTGTGGTTGTTTTTGCTCCCACGCGGCGCAGGCCTGATTTGCTCGAGTTTGCTTTTGCAACTCCCACAACGATGACGTTCGACGTCAATGCTTTTCGAATGTCGCTTGTACTCCAAATGACACGAAACACACTGCCATAGATACTTGAAGTCAATCTCGTACGAGTGCTTTGTTGTGACGCGGATACCTCGGTCGCCAAAGATGAGAGAGCATTTAGCAGCCCAGTTTTTAAATTCTTTGCCGTGTGGATTCTTGACGATACCGCTTATCATAAATGTGGCCAGATGACAGAATTCGTGAGCCAGGACGTTGAGGAGCTTGACTTGAGTATCAATAACCTTTTCAGCTAGATCGATTGACGCGTGATGTTTGAATTCCTCATGCAGGACTTTTCCGTCCGACTGTTTGTCGCGAACTGTCTCCCGTCGCCAGTTAGCCCGCCCTGCCGTCGTGTTGAGGCTTTTCGTCCAATTCAAATGCACGCCGCCCGTGGCCTTGGTCAGTTCCGCAATCCGACCCTTTGCCACCTTCTCGTCCAGTTCGGAAAGAAACGCCACGGCCAAGGACTGCCTTGCTGCTTGCAAACTTTTCTTACTCAGCTTCGCCCAATCATCCTGTTTTTGTGCGGTCAACGAAGGGACAGATAGCGACTTATGGACAAACTGTTGGCTGTCGCAACAATTGACATCCTCTTGGGCCGGCTTTTGTTTATCGCAAAACGGTTGGATCGAGTCTAGACTCGTCATTTCGCGACCGGAATGTGTGGAAGAACCAGAACTGCTGTCCGCGTCACTGGCGTAGTTCTTCTTACAGGATCGCGGAGGAGACTCCAAGTGCATCTTCTCCCACATCTCGACAACACTGTCGACTTCATCATGAGATGCATCTGCTTTGTCTATCGCCATGGCTGTTGAATCAACCGGAGCATTCTGACGTTTGTGGGAGATATTGCTGAAATTTGAGATAGTAACAGCATCAACGGATTCCACTAATTTCTTTTCGCCGAAACAGATTGATGATATCGAGTTTGGGAGTTCGTCTGGCATATCTTGGTGTTTTTGACCCATGTCATTATTGCTTGACGAACCTAATGAAATCGTTGTCGTATCGGAATTCGAGTCAATTGTTGAAATAGTACTTTCTAGCGTAGAACTCTCATCAGACTCAAGAAGATCTTTGGCGAAGTCGTCCCGTGGCACCATGTGTTGATGAGCTGGTGTTTTGAGCAGCGCATCGATTCTGGCTTGCGATAAGAATGAAGGACGGCAGGCGAGTTTCCCGGCTGGTATGCCGCTGCGGATTTCCTCCCCGCTTCTGTTGAGAGTTTGATACTTCATCTCAGGACGATTCCATCTCGAGGACTTGCTTGGCGATGCAGCGGGGTCGTCCTGTTCGAATTCGGTGAACAGACCCAATTTGGCAGGTGACTCTCTCATGATCTTTTGTTGGAGGGCTTGGGATCCATCTTCATCTTGCCGACTCCATGGTTGAAACAGAATGCCGGTTTCCTGGTTGGTGTTTCCCAATCGTCGGATCTTGCGAGTGCACTTGGTAGGTGTACCGGGCTTTAAGACGAGATTGTTTTTTAATCGGGTAGCGGCGGCAGCGGCATCATTCGCACGCCGAACGTCTGAGGATGTCTGTCTTTCGTTTCTCAATGAATCGCCCTCCGCTGGAGTGTCGCTGTCACCAAGTGTATGTCTTGTCAGCCGAGCCATGACGACGCAGAAGTTGTTGTGCGCTGCCTGTCAAAAGGCCAAAAGCAGACAAAAATGAGCCACGAGATGATCGAATTATGATATAAGTCCAAGGAGGAGAACAAGAAGAAGACGAGGAAAGAGTTTTGGCCGCACTAAGGTGCCAAGAATATTCTGCTTTTGTTTGGTCTGGTCATTCTTTCTTTTGCGTGATTGACATGGAGAAGCGAGACCCCCAATATTCGATTTGCCGGTGTCGGCCGTTGCTCCAGCAACGCAGAGCCCGGAACAAGGACTTGGCGTCAAAACGTGCGCCAGGTTGCGCATTGGCCAATGAACCGCATCATTGACGCAACGTCGTCGGGTCGGTCGCTTATTCATTGTTGCACACCGCAGACCTCCTTAGGTCTTCCTTATCAGTGCGGTGCCCTGTATCTAGCCTCATATCTCAGGCATCCCGCCAGAGATCCCCACTATATACATTTTAGGTAGCAGGAGCATCCATTATTAGATAGCGAATATATTATACACTATTACTAGATATAATAGGTTATAAGCCCTCTATATTCCGGATTTTTTAACGTTTAATGTTATTATTTTTTGTTTTATTATATTTTATTATAGTATTATACCTTTTTTATTAATAGAAAGCTAAATTTAGCCTATTATATCCTTTTTGTGGATTTTATTCTACAAATTTACCCCTTTTTTTGTGAGCTATTAAGCCATAAAAATTTTTTCAATATTATAACAAAGCTCTTTATTAGCTTCAGTTAATTTAGTTATTACTAAAAAAAAAAAGGCATATAGGCCGCTTTCACTAGTGGATTTAAACCACAGCCCTTTTATTATAGCATAGAAATTAATAATTATTAGTTAACGCTCTTAACACTATAAGGGCATATATTATAAGACTTTATTACAAAGTCTTACTAAAAAAGGGGCCCTTATTATAACCTTCTAATTACTAGCTAGGACTACTATTCTATATAAGTTAGAACTACTTAGGCACTAGTTTAACTAGTAAGATATTATAAATTATTAGGTATAGCAATAGAAGGTAAAGCTATGCCTACTAACTAGGCTAAGATATAATAAAGTAAAACTCTATAATTTTCTCCCTTTATTATTAAGGTATAGAAAATGCCTATAAAAAACCTACTAATTTTTAACTTTAAAATCTCTATATAGGTATAGGCTATATAGTAATTTAATAAAATAATAAGCTACCTATACTAACTTATTATATTACTAAATTAATAATTCTTTAGTATTAAATACTAGGTTATAGGGACTAATAATAACTAGCCTTATAATACTTTATACTTTATATATTTAATGCTTTTAAATTAAAGCTATTATAGCTAATAGTATAATGCTACTAGTGCCTAAAGAGGTATATTAGAGTTAGGATATAAACCTAACTATAAGCCTAAAGGATATAATTCTAAAGGTTATATAAATTACCCCTTTAAAGGGTTCTAAGAAT
>SRPZ01000158.1:0-68393 GCA_018360255.1 Claviceps maximensis
AAAAAAAAAAAAAAAAAAAAAAAAAAAAAAAAAAAAAAAAAAAAAGAGAGACCAACAAAATCCTGCCCGATAGCTCTTGCCTTGCAGAGTCGTGACAATCTGCGGGCATTGCCGACATAAAGCCGTGCCCTGGTCTGTCATTCGACCAGGTGAAACAACGCTTCTTCGTGAAACGCCTCTTCAGTAAAAAGCAAAACACAATATAAAAATAATAGCCAGACAGAGCGTTATATCAACAATGCCCGCAAATCACAAATCGTCATCATCCTAGTAAGACGTATTGACCGTATTATTCTTCTCTTCACCTCTTATCCGCCTTTGACAAAGAATCTCCTCTTAGCACATAGATCTAGAGCCCTTCAGACTCAACAGCTGGCTGCAGGTGCTTGATTCGCTTTCATCTTATTGTTTTCTTTTCCGTGTGCGCCGCAAACGCAGAATGACCGCGGGCACACGTGCATGTATGCAAGAGTGATGAATCTGAGCGACTGCTCCACATTTGTACCTTGATTTTCTTGTGAAGAGGCTTATTTGTTTTTTATTTGAATTCTCTGCAACAAGCACGTTCCACAATCATAAATCACACTGAGGTGTTTTCATCATTGTCGCACACCAAGCCGTATCGCCCGTCAGGTAAAAACGTCTCAATTGTGGCCCCTCTCTCTTTTCACGCCGCCGAAGGTTGATGGCTTATTTCTCCTGTAAGACGTCGAGCCTCTTTGTACGGCATTGACTAATAGACCCAGTGTTAACATCACCCAGTGTCAGTATCGCTGAACAAGGCTTCGTGACTATTTGAGAGACTGGTCCTGGCCCCAGACATCAACCTGTTCAGCTGTAGGCCAGGATGGATCGCGCAAGGAGCGACTTTGAAAGGACGCTGGGCAGGCAGGTTGACGAGGCCGCCCAAAGAGCCAGCAGTGGTCGGCAGCTCATCGACAAGCAGGAGCAGCAGCTACGTCTTGTCTGTCAGGAGAAACGAAAGCTGCGTGATCAATGCGATGAGGCTGCCGAGCGAATCTACACTCTTCAGCAAACGGTCTTCCGGCAGGAAAATGAAATACGCGCTATTGCCCAGGAAAAGCTACATTTACGCGGGCAGCTTAACGAGGCCACCAACAAAATCAGCATTCTTCAAAAAGAAAACACCCAGCAGCAGAGCCAAGTACCTGCCACTTCTGGGAAGAAACGCAAGTTGCGCGAAAGGAGGTCTGATGGGGCTGTCATAAAAAAGGAGAAATAGCAGTCTTGGATCACTCGCCGACCAACAGCGGCATGGAACACGTTGAGGAAAGTTCAATGCTGAAGGTCAGAAATTACAGGAAGATCATGCAAATGTCCCGTGGTGTCCCGTGGTGCCAGCAATGTATTTTCTCCCACGTAGAATGACGGATGTGCGATCTGGAGACATGCTCCGCGACCGTGGTCGAATGGAGGATCCGGTGACCGATTTGACTGCTGTTGCGTGCTGGAAACGGCCGTTAAGGCAGCATGCTCCATGAGATGATAAACAAAGGTCGCACAAGTCACAGTTGGGTGCCATTTGTATAATGTAAGATTCGTTGTTTCTGTCGCAAGTTCAACCTTGTCCACTGTGCTGACATCCGCGATGACCCAATCGGGTTAGTGTATATCACTTGAAAACCTATTATTCATCTATATTTTACTACTATTGATCATTCCTATTCAAATATCACTCACTCGGAGCTACTTTTATTAATGCACTGTATAAAGAGGGGCGTAAAGGTGGGGCGGCCGCACGAATAGCAACACTCATCATCATCCTTCAGGACTCAAACATCGCACCGTCCCGTCTCAGACCAGACTCGCCGTGTGTCATCATCAGTCCGCTGGATATCCGACCATGGCTCCGAACTGGACACGCCTCATCCGCTTCGTGGCTCAAGAAGACGGCCAGATCCACCTCGGCGAAGTCGATCCCGCCGAGCACGCGGACATTGGCCTCGCTGTCTTGGAGGGCAAGACCATCTCGGCCAGGGTCATTACGGGATCCGTCTTTGACGGAATCGTCTCGTCGACAACGCTGACCGTGCTTCGCGTACGGAGTCTGTCTGGTTTTCTCCTAGCCTCTACCCAAACGTGACATGATGTATTCATCTTGTGCTTGCTCCTATTTTTATTGTCATTTTTTTTTTTCATAAACCTATCTGAATGTTTCAGGCACATTTCTACTCCATCTACTGACACCGCGCGCGGACAAGCTTCTCTGCCCGCTATCTGCCGACGACGTCCCCCTCATCCGCTGCATGGGCCTCAACTATCGCGACCACGCCTCCGAAGCCAACCTGCCGGTCCCCGACGTCCCGGTGCTGTTCATCAAACCGCGCACCGCCCTCAACGGGCCCTTCCCAGCCCGAATCCCCGTCCCGTCCCTGGCCCAGGACGGTACCAGCGACTACGAGGCAGAATTATCCTTTGTCATGGGCAAGTCCGGGCGGGATATATCCGAGCAGGACGCCATGGGGTATGTCTTGGGCTTTACGGCCAGCAACGACGTGAGCGCGCGGACGCAGCAGTTTAACACCAGCCAGTGGTGTTTCTCGAAAGGTATCATATCCACGTGCATGTACATGGATATGTTGCTTCCTTGCATATCCTTGCAGAAAATGCTGACTGCTCGCCAGGATTTGACGGGTCGTGTCCGCTCGGTCCCGTGCTAGTGGCGCCTTCTGCGCTTGGGGATGCGCATAATTTGCGAATCCGAGCCATTCACAATGGCAATGTTGTGCAGGACTCGAATACTCGGTAACTCTTTCTCTCTCTCTCTCTCTCTCTCTCTCTCTCTCTCTCAGCCAACCACTGAACCGAATTCGCAGCGAAATGGTCTTCACTGTCCCCAAAATCATCTCCTGGCTATCCCAGGGCACGACTCTGGAAAAGGGCACGGTCATCATGACGGGGACGGGACCAGGAGTAGGTGCACTGCGCGATCCAAAGGTGGTGCTGAGGCACAACGATGATATTCGCGTCGAGATTGAGCATGTCGGGACGTTGGTCAATACGGTGCACTATGAATAGGGACTGTGGGGACAAGAGATGAAATGTCAGTTTTTTTCCCCAAGGAAAGTTTGCAAGGAAAGAAGAAAGAAAAGAAAAGGAACGTCCGCAACCCGCATCTAGACATTTTAGTGCTAAACATATAAAAAAAACATCGGCAGCAAAATCGACTCGCAAAAAGCCATAAGTTTGCAAGTGCAGAAACCCATGTCGTTCCGGGCGTCGTCCCGCCGCATACGGGTAACGCCCCGCCGCACTCTTTCTCGGAAGCGGGTGAGTATTGCTATCCAGGCAGCAGACACACCACTAAGCCGAATAGAGTCAAGCGCGACTGTGACCCTGGCCTCCCTATATACGCCCTATAATACAGTAAGCGCAGTGCAATGTAGTAAATAACGCGCACATAGCGCAGTAGGGGTGGGAATCATAGGTAGGAAGGAGGTGGGTACGGAAGGAAAAATAGAGTGCTGCCCGAATAGCAATACTCCGAGCCGAGAAATAACAACCAAACCTTATTCCAGTCGATGGATATGCTTTGGCTACAAAGACGAACGATTCCAGAGAATGAGGCTAGTCTGGGCCGAGCGCCCGGCTGCCGGCCCCGCTTTATCCATGTTCTGGGGTCCGGCAGCCTGGACCGCTGGCCTAAGGTCAATCGAGGGCGCCGATTCGTGAAACGTCAAGGGTTTTTTTTTAAAAAAGAAAAAGAAAAAGAAAAAAGAAAAAGAAAATATGATTTATAAAATACGCCTTGAAATCTAACTTTTTATTCTAATTTTTTGTTCTAATTTTTCGTTTTTATTGAATCAGTTCTCATTCTAATAGTTTGTTCCAATTCATATTTATCCTCATTTCCTTCATCGTGACAATACCCAGACCGCCATTATCCATCCACCCCACGGCCGAGACTTCCGACTACCAGCGTGAAGCAGAGAGTCGCAATGTCAACGCTTGTCTCATCAACGTCGGATTGGGATGCAATTCCTCCCCCCTCCCCCCTTTCGGTGCTCGACTCAGCATGATTTACCGAGACATGGAGATGGGCAGTATTGTACATCAGGAGACGCGGACGTCCCCGACTGCATGTATTCGCGAACGCATGTCATCTCGTCTGCATTATGCGTGCCTGCGCATTCAAAATATATACACCCTCTGTTCTTCTGCCATGTACATACCATACATACATATGATGATATATATGCTCTTGACTGCATCTGTCCTACAGCCGTCCTACAGCCGATAGATTGGATAGGCGGCGCTTGCGTGATCAGGCAGCGTCACGCGTGGACACGAGACCAATCATGTCCGTCTGCGCGGTCATGACAATACTATACACATCGCGAGGTTGCTGCATTGCTACGTTACGCTTACTGCATTGGCGTTATCACGTATTCATCTGTTACTCGCTACGCGCTGCATAATTGGCATGCATTAGCAGAAGAGGCCATGCTGAATAGAGGTCGCAGGTGAAGAATACACACGTCGCATTCCGGTGCACAAATGTATGTGAGTAAAATATGTGCATCATGTATCTTGTTTTTTTCTTCCTTTTTTTCTGTTCTTTTTCTGTGAGGTCATCAGGTAAACTAGCTCAATTTCTTGAGATGCTGTTATCCATCTGAAATATTGGGAAACCCTCCGTATGTATGCGTGTCAGTCATCTGAATGAACCGGCCGACCTGACACTGGCGCACATGCGTCTCTCTATGTATATAAGGGGAACTATTACATGGCACCCCTCTTTTGATAACCCGGCACCCCTGTTGTGGGTAGACAGGTCGAACTAGTATTAGTCCTAAGACATAGCAAAAAACGCAGCAAAAAACGCAGCAAAAAAATAGTAAAAGGTCGTAAAGAAGGCAGTAAAAATGCAGTAAAGATATAGTAAAAGGTAGCAAAAAAAATGCAGCAAGAAGGCAGCAAAAAGGCAGCAAAAAGGCAGCAAAAGTATAGTAAAGAAGAGGTTTTACTAGAGGTTTACTAGTATTGCCTGGTTTCGCTACAGCTATACTATAGCAGGGGTGCTGTGTTATAAAAGAGGGGTGCTATTTAACAATTCGCTATATAAGCGGCGGGCTTCCTCGGTCTCCCCTCCTACACCCCATTGATCTCGCGTCCAGTCAAACGACTCGCCCGGGCTGTTAAAGACATCCTTCCCGTCTGTCTTCTCACGCGCCGCCCCAACTCCTTTCCACCCACGTCTTCTCTGCGTGTCCTTATCACAATGGCCGTGGAAACATGGGCTACCGACTTCGCCGCGCCCTTTGACACGGACACCCTTCTCGAGGTCCGCATCTCTGGCAGGGAAAAGATGCCCGGCCTAGACGTGCCCACAGGAATCGACAAGAAACTCGTGGACCGGCCCATGAAAATCACAAAGCTGGGGCTGGAGGGAGACTGGCATGACTTGACCTTTCATGGCGGCCCGGACAAGGCCATTCTCGGATGTGAGTGACGTACAGCAAAGGATTGGCACAGACTCCTAGGTGGCTTCTCCTTCTCTCCTCCTTCTCTCCCCCTTTTTCTCCTCCTTCTTTTCTTCTTTCGCTCTTTCGCGAGAGCATTTCTTCTCACGTTCACGCAGAACAGACTGAGAAAAAACAACCAACCAAACCCCCATCGTAGACTGCTCATCACATTATCCCAACTGGGCGGCGTCGTATCCCGATCGCCGGGAGAAGTTCGTGCCGGGCGGGTTCGGCGAAAACCTCGTCGCTCCTCGCATGAACGAGCGCAACGTCTGCATCGGCGACATCATATCTGTGGGCTCCGAGGTGCAGCTCCAGGTATCGCTTCCCCGGCAGCCATGTTTCAAGCTCAACCACCGGTTCTCCCTCAAGAACTTTGCCCCCGTGACGTACCAGACGAGTAGGACGGGCTGGTACTACCGCGTCGTTCGAGAAGGCACTGTTCGCGCGGGCGACGAAATACGCCTGGTGGAACGAGAATGCCCGCAATGGACCATCGAGCGCGTACAAGAGTATCTTTATCGTGACAAGGACAACTTTGAGATGAACAAGCTGCTGTCGGAGCTGGAAGTCTTGGGCGAGGCCATCCGCGGCCAGTTCCGAAACCGAGTGGCCAAGGCCATGAGAAAGAAAGCGTCCGAGCACGAGGCCGGGGAAAAATGGGTGGATTACAAGATCATCGGGCGCAAGGCGGAGACCCCGACAGTGATCTCGCTCACGTTGCAGCGGTGTGTTGCGGCTCCTGGTCCGGATGCCGCCGAGAACACCCAGCTGCTCGGAGCACACGCCCGGCTCAAGCTGCCCAACGGACTTGTTCGAACATACTCGGTGGTGTCAAGCAGTAGCAGCCACGACGAGCTGGAACTCGGCATCGCTCTCGAACGAAACAGCCGCGGCGGCTCCAGCCACCTCCACCACGACGCCAAGATCAACGACATCATACCAGTCGGCCGCATGACAACGGACGTCAAGGCAGATGCCGCGGCGAGCAACCACGTCTTCATCGCCGGCGGCATCGGCATAACCGCGTTCCTAGCCCTCCTGCAGCGGCTCACCTCCATCAACTGGAGCTGCCAGCTGCACTACGCTGTCCGCTCCGCAGCCCACGTCCCCTTCGCGACCCGCCTGGCAGCCCTTCCAGACAACGTGGTCACCATCTACGACAAATCCCAGGGTCAGAGTATGGACATTCCCGGCATCATCAAGTCCATGCCCTGGAACAGCCACATCTACGCCTGCGGACCCAGCCGCATGATGGAGGCCGTCAAGACCGTGGTACAGGACTGCGGCATCCCGCCCACAGAGGTCCACTACGAAGCATTCACAGCGGACGTTTCTGGCGACCCTTTCGAGGTCGAGGTCACGCGTGCGCATCGGGGAGACGGCCGCCGCCAGCTCCTCAAGGTACGCCCGGACGAGAGCCTCCTCGAGGTCCTGCGACGCGAGTACCCCGACATGCCATCCAGTTGCGAGGTGGGCAACTGCGGGACCTGCAAGGTTGCGCTCAAGTCCGGGCGTGTCGACCACAGAGGCACGGCGCTTTCGACAGAGGAGAAGAACTCGGCCATGTTATCCTGTGTGAGTCGGGGGATAGGGTGCGTGACGATTGAGATATAGCACGGATTCTATACCGTAGGGAGCGCAAGATTCGAGTCGCGCCAGAGAATCAAAAGTGGAACAACACCTTCAGGGGGGGATGAAAATCAAAAGAAAAATAAGCGGAAAACCCATGAGGAGGGAAATGAAAACTGAAAAAAAGAAAAAGAAAAAGAAAAAAGCAACCCAGACGGCCATACAAGTATGAAAATGAGATAGATCGATGCACGAACGAGTAGTTAGGTAAAAGAAAATGCTGTCTGTCATCTACTCTATCGTGTACTATTGTAGCCAAACACACCGAAAATGCTCGCGTGCCATCCCCAGTTCTGCAAAAGGACAATACAGCCGTCAGGAAAGGAGGGGGACGAGAGAGATGATAAAAAAAAAGAACGCCCATGAATCTATGAACCGCTTGCGCAGACTGTGACCTACAAAAGAAGGACGCGCGTACAGTATCACGTGGACAAAAAGGGACGAAAAAAATGAAGCCACGGTCGCCCTAGCGCTTTCTTCCGGCCTGCTGCTCCTCGTCCCAATGTGCATCTTCCAGACACTCTGTCACCACGGGATTGATGAAAATGTGGTGTTGTAGACCGCTGCGGAAAATAATCTTCATCATGTTGACACGCGAAAAGAGAGACCAGGTGTTGATTCTGCTGCTGTGATTGCCAAGACGGAGACGGCATCGGTAGCCGTACTCGGCTTGTCCATCCTCGGTCCGTTGCGAAGGCGGTACGTGCGAGTCCTTCTCTGGGAGGTACAGCGCGGTCGAATAGTAGGGTCCAACACCTCGTTCCAGGGATGTCACGACGCTTACTAGGCTTTCGCGCAGGTCGCGACGCTGCTTCCTGGCCACTGATTTGCTACTGAGCTTGGCAAGTTCATTGATACGGCCGATGAGTCGCTGGGGATCGTAGGGCAGCTGGAAGGGCTCGCCTGTCTCTCGTTCGTGGTTCCGCGATGACTCGAAAATGAGGGCTATGGCTTGCCCAACGTTGCCCTGGATTTCAGGGTCGGAACTGTCCAGTTGATCGACAAAGGCGTCCATGGCTGTGTCTGCAAAGTCTGAAAAGTCGTCCACGTGGCTTGCTACGAATGACCAGCCCACGATGGCTGCAGACACCACCGACGCATTGTCGTGCGATTCGACGCTCTCCCCGTCACTTTGCACAATGTCCACGAGGAACTGCATGACTTCTAGCGCGGCTTCTTCCAAGCCGCCCGCGTAGAGGACCGCCATGCAAAGCGCATATATGGCATATACCTTGCACTCATCATCGTCGTCATCCACGAGGATCTGTTTCAAGGCCCTTTCGCTGCTTTCAAATGTCTCCAGATCCCCGGTTGTGCCTACGGTCAAGCAGTACGCCTGCAGACTAAGTAGCCTTTCAGGAGCCGTCGCTCCGCGGTCCGCCTCCTTGAGAAACACTTCGGCCAGTGCCGCCGCGGCAGGGTCCAACCAGTAGTGCGTCTGCTCGTTATACTTGGTACGCAGAACCCTGATGTATAATTCCAAATATTGTTTGCGAACATCGCTATTGTTATGCTTCTTATCCTGCAAGTTGTCGATCAGAGCCTGCGCGTTAAATTCACCAGCTACTTCGTCGGGTGTGGCTGCGCCGGATCCTTCTGAGTGCACACTTGACATCATGTCGTCGAACTCAAAATCGTTGACATCGTCGCTGTCGCTCGCATCGGAAGTTCCCCGGCTGTGTCCTGCAGATTGTGTCGGTGACGCCAGCAGGGAGGGCAAAGGAGAGCTTCCAGGCGTGACAAGGCCTGAAGCGCGGCCAGATTTGATTGCCTTTTTCGACGTGGTTTTGCCGCTACCCTTGAGAGCCTTGACTCGGGCGTGATTCATCATGATGCCGATTGTCCTTATCCACGGACACCAACACCTCGAGATTCGGCGACCAGAGAACTGCCAAGTTTGGGCGTCTGACAGTGCGACGGTTGCAAACGTCGGACCAAAGAGATGAATTCGAGGAGTTTGTGTCTGAGAGCGGATCGGATTTCAGCTTGTCAAGTCGGTGGTTTTGGCGTAATTCGAGATTGATGGTGGACGCGGCGTTTTGATATGTTTGCAAGCAGTGTTGAAAGCACAAGGTCCATAGGGAATATAGGAATCGTCTGAGAGGATGATGCAAGATCAAAGTCAGTGCAGGGCAGTGAATATTGGCGTAGCGAAACAATGAGGCTGTGCGCGACCTATTATTGGCTGTGGGAAAGAGCAAATGCAATGCAAGGTCGAGTTGGGCGTTGAAAGGGGGAGCGGAAAGGGGGCATGGGACTTGGAGACACAAGGCGGTAAACGGGCGAGGTCCAAGATAATAAGCCGCAAGCAAATACGGGTGGCGTTGTGCGCGGTGTGCGTCGCTGCGTCTGGTGGGTGACGTGACGACGGTGCACGACTCCACGGCTCCACATGCTACATGCTACATGCTACATGCTACACGCTCCATGCACATTTCCGCTAGTAGGAGTCCTCGGCATTGTCATGGCGAGTGCCAAGCCGCAAGCTGGGTGGCACGGGCTTACGCAGCAGTCGAATCATCCATGGACAGCATCGAAAGCGGGCAAGTGCAAGGGCAAATGAGGATTGGGGAAGCGTCGAAAAATCGGTGGCACCAATGCAATGTTCAGCTGGACGGGCTGGACTGCGCTGAGTCGCGCTGAGTCGAGCTGGCTCTCCCTTCATGTTGGATTTGTTGCGCATGTGATGGCCGTAACTGTATCAGGCGGCCGAGTTTGGCAGGGAAGGGATGAAGCACAGCTACTGAGTCTAGGGACTCTGGGACTCAGTAGGGGTCGACTGGTCTGCTGATCCAGCCGACATGCCGTGAAGAAGTCGTCGACGGTGCGCAGTCTGGAGCTGGTCTTGTTTCGCATTCGACGTGCAGGCTGGGGCCTACAGTGTCAATATGTCACGCCTCTTTGGTAACCTCCCGGCTTGCCGAGCCGCCATAGGTGACTGGAGACTCCACTCCACAGACGAGACTCACGCCCCACGTCATGGAGTCATGGCGGGGTAATGGATCACGTCGCTTGTGCATTAATTCACGACCCCGTGAGGACACCCGGCTCGTCAGTTGCGGCCTCGATGTAATGGTTGATGGTACATGTAGTCTGGCCATGAAGTGACTCCATGACCGCTCCCCTAGGTTCCTCAACGCATCGGGTGAGAGAGATCTGGACAGTCGCGTCCCCGTGCTGCGGTATTGCGCCTGACAGTACAATCGTAGCCCGCACGGTGCAGTCCCCACCCTGACAACTGGAGGCGGCATGCATGTCACTGCTCGCAGCTGCCACCTTATCAGCAAGCAATGATTTCACCAGACAGCTCAAAACGGGTAGGAAGGTACTTGCAGCCCTTCGTCTCAGCCCGATGCCCTCTACGGCGTGACTTGAATGCGAGCACACACTGCGCCAGCGCGATTATCAACTTCAATCTTGCAACCTCCCGCCCCTTCACCCTCTTACAGGCACTTTACACGCCAGCGAACGCCAGCGGACGCGCTAGCAAATGTCGACTACTGCCCCGCCTGTCTGGCCAAACCTTGATATCCCAACTAAGAGTTATCCTGATCCCTCAAGAAAGTACTAGGTACCTACCTACTTATCTTCGTGTGCTGCCCCTCTTTCACCACCTTGACTCTTTCTTTCTTTCTTTCTATTTTTTTGGAATCAGTTCAAAAGACTTGAAAGTACGCGGCTGTTCTTTCTTCCATCTCTTCTTGCGTTACTCGACACCATTCAGCATCCGACAACATTTTTGATTCACGCTGTTCAGCTCACCCACATTTGACTTTATCGTCCGTATCACCGAGTTGTAATGCTCGGGGTCCCTTGCCGTGGCACGATTAAAACCCGCCCCTTGTTGCGGAGTCGGCCTCCTGTGATCTTTTTTGGGTTGTCAATTACTCTTACCACATCGGTTTCTTCGTTTGTTCTTTAAATCGCAAACCCGAAACAACCTACCAAAAATGGCAGGAGAGCCAAAATACACTGATGAGGGTTCGTTCACGCTCATGATCGCTGCTTTGCATGGCGCCACTAACGATACCCGCCTTCCGATAGTGCAAGTCATCTTCAAGTCAGTCAGAAACGACTCGAAAGACGATTCTTTCTTGGATCGTCATGTTCTTCTTACAAAGCACAACAATAAACTCGACATTGGACGCAGCACCAAGAGAGATTCAAGATTGGCCGCGAAACATTACAATGGATGGTTTGACTCTCCTGTCATGTCTCGAAACCATGCCAGACTACTCTATTTGCCAAAAAATGACGTATGACTGTACACAACTTCTTTGGAACAGAGACTAAGCTGACTTCATAGCAGAGCATCTCTATAATGGACATTGGTTCACTGCATGGAACTTACGTCAACAACAGCTGCATCGCCAAGTATCAAACTCGGCAGTTAATGTCAGGCGATATTCTGAGATTTGGCACATCGGTCCAAAAGGGACTGGACACCTTTCCAGCCTGTGAAATGAGGGTTGTGCTCAAACGCGGTTCTCTAGAGTACGTATATAATACCTGAAAAGCAATGCCATTTCGTACAAGTGTCTTACAGCTCCTCAGTCCTCACGAACGACCGGCGGTATTTAGAGTGCCCGACTCATCTGACGAGGAGGACAGCGTTAGTGACGATGATGAAGTCGTCGACTCAAGCATGGCAATTATGCTTGGGGCTGGCATGGCTTCCTTGCCTGCAGACCAAACCACTACTGTCGGCACAATCGATTTGACCGGACATGAGGCTCCAGCTACCCAGACTGTGGATGTCCCTGTCAATAACGTACCTTCTGACGAGATCACCTCGGACGATAAGTCAGATTCCGCACAAAGTCTATCTGACTGGGTCCCCGAATTAGTGGACAGCCACCCTAGTCCTCACAACAGCAGTTCTTCGCTTTTGATTGACATGGACCGGGAAGGACCGTCTCATAAGGGTGAGGGGGGATATGATGAGTCCTCTGTTTTCAATGAAGCGGATGATTTGGAGGAAGTGAACAACCATGACGATTTCCCGTATCACCCTCCCGAGTACGACCCATCGAAACCGGAGTTATGTCAGAGTGCGTTGACATACTCGCAGCCACTCAACTGCGAGAAGCGCAGCATTAACTTGAATGATGCAGATGATTTGTATCAGGAAAAGCATGCTGAATTCAAGAATACTGACTCTTTGCGAGCCTTCTCACCGCCCAAGTCTAGCTCTCAGACACTGAAAGCCGATCTCAAGAGAAGCACCCCTCGGCCACGAGGTGCCATCTTGGATGCGACGCCGACGCATGTTCAGCAATCATTTAATAATTTCAACTATCTTGGAGCCACTCAAAACAATTTTCTCTTGGCTTCCAGAAAGGCTGATTTTTTCGCCGCTCGGGAGCATAACCGCCGAATCCACGCTAGCCAGGTCAGAATCCCAGAGGAGACGATTCAAGGGAACTCCAGTGATATCGCAGAAGATCATGCGTCTTCAATGTCAAACTCCACCCGCAGTCCCCTGTCAAACAGCTCACGCCTCTTTAAGTCTTCAACTTGCACGACAACTGCCGCTTTGCTTGCAGCTGGAGAAAAGCTCTTGCAGGCAACCTCAGTTGCCGACGTAGCACCTGCGAACTCCATCGGTTTGGACGACTTATTCGATGACTGTTCGGCTTTTGCTTACGAAATGAGCAAGAGGTCCGTCGGTCGATCCGCTTGCAACAAATGTAGCTCGGAAGCTGAAGAGGTCAGAATGACTGATGACGATGAGGCGCCTCAACTTGACGTTATTGGTCAATCTAGGAAGAGGAAATCCGATGAAATTTCGAATCTACTGCCGAAAGAAGTCGAGACAGGGTCTTCTCAGACACAATTCGCTTCGTCACAACCAACTATGAATGCGGAAGCGTCCCCTGCCATGGATTTAGACAGTACTCTGAATCACTGTACTAACCCTACGGATTGCGCAAGGAGGCCTTTTAAGCGCCTGCGACAAGCGGCTGAGATTCTTGGGTATGCGACTCTTGGTGGCGTCGCTGTCATGTCTGCTCTGATTGTCACAGCCCCAGCGCTATGAATGCTTTGGGCGTCCTCGCGACGAATCTGCTTTTGGTGTGGTGGTTATCAGTGCCTCACTATCTTTGCATAGTTTCAGTTGTTTGGGTGATGTTTTTGGTCGGATTATGCTATTTTGCTTTCAACTACTTGCCGGATTCCCGCCACCAGTCTCTGCAACTAAAGAGCGTCATGGATAGGAGGGCTGGCCTGAGACTTGCTGAAAGACGGCGCAGAGAGACACCGCTGGGTTAGGATTATGGAATGGCTAGGATAAATGTTACATCTTTTTATCGTTTTCCCTCGTAGGACAAGAGTCACAGGACACAAGAATGACAGTGCACTAGTTTCGAAATTCCCCTCAACTATAGGATTGACGTGACAGTGACAGGTCGTCGCCTTTGCTGGTCAACCAGCAATATTTGTGTGACTGTCATGGTGTGCGCAATGGCTTCAGGGACAAAAGCAGTTCGTTGTTGCCAGCGGGTTTCTGTGTAGACGAAATGTGATGCCACGGATACAGGTTTGATTTGTCTTTGGAGCCAATTGCCATGGGGAGAGTGTGTGAGTGCAGTGCGGCCTCGTTTGCGGCACGAACAGACAGCCGATGATGATGACGACGATGACGAGCTTTCGTGTCCTGACTTGGAGTGTCATGAAGACCTTATTTGCCCTGCCTATAAATGATTGTTTAGATTGAGGCTGTGTGCAAACAATGTTGTATGTACAACAACAACAACAACAACAACAACAACACAGCGATCGGGATTCCTGTAACAGCCAGGCTGTACTAATTAGGAAATAGCGAGGACCCGCTCCATCATGGGGTAGTGGAGTGGAGACCTCCAGTCAGCCAGCTTCCCGAGCGCTGACAGCTCCAATTTGCGAGTCCCGTCTGCAACAACTCACACGAGCCCGACTATCAAACTCAATTTCGTCCCCCTTGCCTTGGCTTGCCTTTGTTCTCTGCTGTCGCGAGCCTCGTACTCTGCACGGCACCACTCCCGCACCGCAGCCGCAAGTGAGCAGTTCGCTCCGCAAGCTGTCACCATGTCTGTCATTCTCTGCACCGGTACGCACGGCGCCTCGACTTTGTTTTGCCTCTCCCTCTCTCGCTCTTCGCCCGACTGACTGTACTAACTCCAATGACCGGCAGCGGGATATGACCATACGATCCGATTCTGGGAAGCTCTCTCGGGCATCTGCTCGCGCACAATCCAACATCCCGATTCCCAGGTGAATCGGCTCTGCATTTCTCCCGACAAGCGATTTCTGGCCGCGGCGGGCCACCACACTGTCAAGCTCTACGATATCAAGTCTACGAATCCCAACCCGTTGTTGACGTTCGAGGGCCACACGGGGAACATCACCGGCGTGGCGTTCCACTGCGAGGGCAAATGGATGGTGACGAGTTCCGAGGACGGGACGGTCAAGATCTGGGAAACGAGAACGGCCTCCATCCAACGCAGCTACAATCACGGGTCTCCGGTGAACGATGTGGTGATTCATCCTAACCAAGGCGAGATTATCAGCTGCGACCGCGCGGGCAGCGTGAGAATATGGGACCTGGCAGAGAATACATGCGCGCATGAGCTTCATCCCGAGGAGGATGTCCCAGTCTCGAGCGTCACTATTGCGAGCGACGGGACGCTGCTCTGTGCGGCCAACACATCGGTGCGTATACATATAATTTTTGTTTTATCTCGGTCAACCTTGGTGAAAAGCCGGTCTCAATCTGTCTCTGCCATGGCGTCAGACCTCCCTGTGTCCCTTTTACGTGGATACTACGCATGTACATGATGGCGAAGGGGGGAAAGCTAATAAAATCCAAAGGGCAACGTCTTTGTGTGGAAACTACATCAAACATACGATGAAACCCATATCATGCCCGTAACACATTTCAGCGCGCACAAGGAGTTCATAGCACGCGTTCTTTTATCGCCGGATGTGAAGAAGCTCGCAACGTGCAGCGCCGACCACAGCGCCAAGATCTGGGAAGTCAACAACACGAAACCTCGTGACGAGGGCGACAAGGACCCAAAGCCATTTCCCCTCGAGGCGACTCTACAAGGTCACCAGCGGTGGGTGTGGGACTGCGCATTCAGTGCTGATTCAGCGTATCTGGTAACGGCCTGCTCCGATCATTACGCGCGACTCTGGGAGGTTCACAGCCAGCAGATCATTCGACAATACAACGGACATCATCGGGGAGCTGTCTGCGTTGCGCTGAACGATTACTCCGAGACGCGTTGAGGTTTTTTTTTAAAAAATTGACTTCTGGGATGAAGTAGGCGCAGGTCTGATGGCATGTCATTTTGATTTATCGCCCTGCCATTTTCGCATGCACATGAGGTTGGGGAGGGGGAGGGGGGGATATGGTCGAGTTGTCCAGCAAAATCCGGCTCACGTTCGTGGCAAATTCAGTCATTGTGCAGTTATTCCTTCTTCTTCCTTGCTCTCTTTTCTTTTTCTAAAAAGGAAAGCCCAAGCAAGGAGTGTCCGTCTTTTTGTTTTCATGATCGCAAAATGGTTTTCCCTGGGTCCGGCGTTATGCTATGTTGGACACGATGAAGGTAGAAACGGAGTTTTTTTATTTTTCGCTCTTCCTTCTTGTCTGCTTAGCGTCTTTTTTCCTTTTCCCTTTTTTAATGGATTTTTTTCTTTCACGTATTTTTTTTCATTTGGCCTTCTGCCGCTTTTTTTCTTTCTCGCTTTTGTTTTATTTCCTTTAGAAGGTTAGGTACAGACATGGACTGTGTTAAAATAGGGACTTTTTTTGACATTTTTTGACATGTTCCTTTTTTTCTTTTCCCTCTTCCTCTTTGGAATCGAATTTTCTCAATCATCGACACTTCTTCTGTTCGATGAAATCCTCTCTTCAGCAGGTAGAATCACAGGGTAATTGGACCTCCATGCACTTTCTCTCCGCAGTCGCAATGGAGCGATGCGCCCTGGGCGCCATTACCATCATGCCATGTCTCTTTATCCCGGTGTTCTTTTCTTTCGCTGGGACAGTGTTGAACGAAAGCTCAGTAACCAGGAGCACACGCAGTGCCATCCCGGCCTGCTTCTTCGCCACGCCCCGCGCCCGAGCCGGCAACCTTGGAAACAGCGGCATCCATCGGGCCACCGACGCTCGCGTTCCCGATGGCTCGCCGGACAATGCCGCACACGTAGTCGTCTTGGATCCAGGTTCTGGGGCGTGCGTCTCGATCCTTCGACCGGCTTCAGCAGTCGGAGCGAACTCAGAGAGGGCCGAACCAGCACAGACGCTTTCGACAGCACCGGGGCTGCACTGCCGGTTCTTGACGGCTGATCCGATCACAAGCGAGGGCGCCCATGTCTTTTTGCACCGCTGCATCTTGTATCCTCTTGTCCGAGAGGAAACTGTCTCAAAGGCACCGAATAAGTCAGTACCATCCGTTCTAGAAGGAACGTAGTTCACGTGGGCCTCAGCCCCGATCATGCCATATCTCCCTCGTGCGTGCGCATGTACGGGACATAAATCTCGCCGTCTATACCCGGACCACCATGCCTCGACACATGGTACGGTCCGGTCTACGCTGGCTGAGAGGAACGAAAGCCCGGCTTTGTAGGTCTGTATTTTCTTTTGAAATTATTTTTAATTTCTATTCTCTTCCTTTTAGTGCTTCGTTTCTTTCTTTCTTGGTAAAAGATTGTGCATAAACGCCTTTGCGGCGAAGGGCTAGTCAGCATCCGTCAAGTCGGCGAACAGTCCCGATTGGTATTTCCTCGTACACTCCGAGTTTCGCATCGCCGATACCTTGAAGAAGATAGTGATCAAGTTTGGTCATTCATAGTGCCAGGATCCCAAGCAAAAAGACTTATTTGTTCCAAATTCCATGGGAATTCGTGACCCAAATCTGGTGGTTTCTGCTATGCGAAGCTGTCGGTTAGTTGCTCGCTATGGCAATAGACGAGAAACAGACAAAGACTACAGAATTGCACTTAAATAAACTGTTAATCTACTGACCGGAGGATCCTACCTAGAGAGCGGTCACTAAGTAGCCTTTAGTCCACAAACGATGTCAGACCGTCTTATAGACATTGCTGCCCGAAAATGCTGCGGCGGGGCTCGCCTCGACGGTGGCGCATTTATGCAAGATTTCCTGGCACAGCAGCGGCTTGTTCCTGACACAACAACGGCTTGTCTTGAATCTCGAAGGCGACCCCGCCGTTACTGGGTCCACAGACGTCAGACGTGTTTGATCTTGCATTTCTTTCAGAAAGTCAGACGTGGTTCTACGATAACCCGGCAATTGGATCGGCAGCGTCGACGCGAACCATTGATACGCCTTGACAGCCAATTGCCGCGCTTATTCATTAAAACTTGCGTCAGCCTGTCGGGTCTTGTGTCGAGAGACTCTAGAATAGCCAATCGGGTGAAAAGAAATGGCACGGGGCTGGAAATGAGGAGGCAGCTAGGTCGCGATGCTAAACTCAAGTTCCTCTGCCACTAGCTCGAGCCGCGGAGGCCGGGAGCGGGAGCGGGAGCGGAAGCGGAAGCGGGACATTCTAGAGCGAAGCGTAGACTTAAGAACGAAACATGAAGTTTAGGGCGAAACGTAGAGTTGCACACACTTCACGATGATCAGCGTGGCCCGTTCCCTAGATAGTATATACTTCTTCTCATCGTAAGTCAAGGCGAAAATCGAAGCTCATGTATGACGTTCACGGTTGAGGAATGGGAGTGGTCCGACGGCGTTGGCTCAGGTATGAGACATCCAGCGGATAAGTATAGAGAAGTAGGAACGAGCTTAGCTGATAATGATTGACTCCATGATGCGACGGATCAAGTTGGCCGGGGGCAGATACAAACGCAACCAAGGATGTATGTATGTATATATGGGCCTCAGATATCAGATTTCAATGTTGTCAATCGAGGCCAGCGTCACCAGTAACCGCCTGGCACGCGCACCTGCCTTTGTGGGGGGGTGCATCCACCAAGGCGGAAGGAGCCACAGAGCCGTGTGGACTCTGATTCGATGCATTGATACCCCCTGTCATCGCCGCCTAGTCTGGTTCTTGCCGTCTTTAGGTTCGCCAGATCGGCCCAAGCCTGCGAAGCCCACCCCAATCAGACTTCCAGCTGCTGAGGCGGAGGGGGTGAGGGGGTGTGTTGGCGGTGGACGCTGTGGCGTGGCTTGATGTGCCAAGGAGTCCCCACTGCTCAGACTCCAGAGTCCTCATCTTCATCTGGTTATCTTCACACGGACGCTTGTTTTGACCGACTCCTTGTCTCAAAAATCTTGGACGTCACGGGTACTCATTGATTCTCCATCACATACATACATCGACTACATCACCTCGGCTGTATCGCATCGCGTCGTCCCTCCCCCCTCCGCCCTTCTTCGGCTAAGAGCAATCGGCCAGCCAAGATGTCCGCGTTTGTGCCGTGCCGCCGCCCCTTGCTTCCCTGCGATTTAGTGACAGGTCAGTGTCCCGGACAAGTCAGGTCGCGTCTATAAACGACCGGCATGACTAGATGTTGCTGATGCCACGAGCCTGTTGTGGCTTGTTCGTCTTCTTCGGTCTCTCCTATAGGGCTGCGCCATCATCTTCCTGCCTGGCATATCATTCATGGCCTGCCATCGTCGCTTCGTTTGGAAGTGCAAAGCTATTTTCAGCACAACAGCAGAGAAAGATGGCTGTGCAAATGCGATACGCGATACGGGACACATGCAATTTTCCGATGCTTGGAGGGTCGTATTGGGCAAGACACGGCAGCTTTGGCTAACAGAAGAAAAATGCCAAATATGCAAGCCCGGTTTCCCAACTTCTATCGCCAGGGGCTCGTAACCCGGTGTGGCCGCCGCGACGTCCCGGGCATCATTTTCTTTTAGAGGCGTCAGTGTCTTGCCTTGATCATCTGCAGACGATTTGCTGTCGACGAGTCGGGCCTAGGTGGGCCACTCGTCAATGCGCATTCTCAATGCATGTGTGTCGGTCGCGCAATATCTATGATGGCCCCAAGAACCCAGCGCATCTACCGGGATAGGGAGAGGGGGGCCACACGAGAAGGGGGGGGGGGGGGGGGGGGGGGGGGGGGGGGATAATCAAGCTGGTAGAGCCACGGCGAGGCTCCCTCGCTGAACCGTAAGGCTGCCGGACGTGAGCCGGACTGGGAAGCAACCGGGGATATCCATTCCAGCTTTGAGCTTGCAACTGCCTGCATATTACCACTTGGTCCGATGAGTTCATGACAGCATGTATTTTTTTCTGGCGGTTCGCGGTGCTATTGGTCCCAAGCCTGCCTTTGTACGAGCTGAGCAGCCATAGCCTAGTCCGAGGCGTTCAATGCTGTGTGGTCGTCGCAGCTATGGAATCGCGAATGGGTAGTCGAGGACTCGGAGCCGCCATGTTTCGTGTCCACTCGCCCACCAAGATGCATCATTTGATAGGGTCTTTAACAGTTGCCGAGGATAGCTGCCACGCACTGTGGCTTTGGACTTGATTCGAGGCTCCCCGTTGGTTCGCCATCCACCGAAGAATTGTGTTAGATGGCGCCGCTGGACGATCATGATACACGAAGCGGCATGGTTCCTGGACTGCATGATCCTGGTCGGCCGGGACCTGGCTTGACACCACGTCTTGGGCTCTCCACCAAAGTCTGCCGGCCGGCTACGTCAATTGCGTGCGTGCGCTGCCGTCAAACATGTTCTTTCCGTCGTTCTTTCCGTCGCCTGAGTCCGGTTAGTATGATTCTCCTTTTTTACGTTCTATGCATTTTTGTCTCTAGCCATCTCTGATCTCTTCTGGTATTTCATATAAAAGAAGACAGGTTCGGCGTCATGAGTCCCTGTTCTCCTTCTTCGTTGCCCCTTTGATGAGCTGCATTGAGCACCGGTCTCCTTCAATTTCAAGACACTCCAATTTTTTTTTTCGAATTCTTAATGCCGTCATGTCTGCACCTACACCAACTTCCGACGCCTTTCTTTCCGCTTACGATCAGTATTCTATGTATCAGAGCAATCCAGCTGCCTATAATCCCACGACTGACTACGATATAATGGATGGACGTACGTTGAACCTACTTGACTAGGGACATGCATAAACCACGACTCTTTTCTGGCCACTTTGTCTGCATCCGATCATGTCTCTGGTGTCTTGCTGGCTGACATTATCTAGTGAATGAATGCCGTACTGCGCGAGTAGCAGAGGTGCTTGCAGACTTCCGCACGTTACAGTACTACATCACTTCTGCACCCACGGAGCCTGAGAATGCAGACGACTATTATACAGAAGGCTGGAAGACTCTGCGACAATGTGCCATCGATGGCCATCACATCTTGGAATGTGCCTCAGATACACGAGTGCCTGTCGCAGAAGGGGGGGAATTGGAGCAAATGAAAGCGGAACTAAAACAGTACGTTGTAGAGCGCCCTTCGACCTTGATGTCATCATTTATTTCTGTATAGCTCTCCGCATTCTTTACTTTCCTGGGAACAAGAAAGAAATATTGACAAAGCGCCGAAAAAAAAAGGGTTCATCTAGACGCATTCTCCAGGCGTCACGAAGGACAAAAGATTTACTTGAGGCAAGGAGCAGCGCAACGTTGGATAACATTCCGACAGATGGTTCTTCAAGAACAGCAGCCTCACTCTTCCACCCAGGCGCAGTTGCAAGCTTGTGATCGCCAACTGCGAACAGTGAGTGGCCTTGGGGAAATATCTTCGTTCTTGAACCTTGGTACTCTCGCGCTGAAACATGTCTTTTCTAACTTCGAAGTCAAACAGGAGCTATCCTCAATATCAGATGAGGCCGTGTACAATGAGCTGGCGATATCTGATTATGGTTCTGGCCGATGGACGGTTGAGGACCCAAGTTTGAGAAGTGTCTTGAGATGGCTGCGAGCCCGACAACGATGAAGTCGTGCAGGAAATGGGGAGGTTGACAACCTGGCGACATTCGGCCTATGAGGCGGATCAGGCACCTGAGAATGATGGGTAGGACATATTGTACCTGTCACGCCGTCAACACATACGATTGTACCTGTCACGCCGTCAACACATGCGGAGTTCTGACTGCAAAATTCAAAAGGTCGATAGCACGAAGAAAGATGCAGGGAACATCTTGGGCGATGTGGACATTTTTGGAATTTGCGTTTGCATTTTCTCTGGAACACCGAGAGACGAATGTCTCATATAGACGAAGCATTATGGGTGAACAAAGGTCGACTTCTTACTTGCGCATTGGCTGGCGCAGGTAGATGGAGAGACTTTTTTTGTTCTCTTTGTTCCTGTTTTCTTTCTTTCTTTTTCCTCTGCCTTTTACTTTTCTTTTTTTTCTTTTCTTTGCCAAGCATGGTCTAGCAAATAATTTGATGGAATGATTGGGGGGTATCCAGTATGAACAGAATCTCCTTTCATGTTTTGTAGCTATTCACTATCAAGCGACCAGTTGAACTGGTTGTCAAGTCTTACTTTGAACACATAGTGCGATGCCCACGAGTGATAATACCATTCCAACAGCAATGTCTAGATGCCTCTTAGCCTAGGCATGAGAGAGGGGAATTATGTGGTTGCATATGCCAAGTGAAAGCCTCCTTACCTCTACTGACAACCTTGCCTTCGACGTACCATTCCCCCAGGACGGTGAAGAGAAAGGCCGTTGTATTTACAATGGGAACCGTCAAACTCAACTCTGGGGAGTTGTCCATAGCGTCAGCGCCCGCCTCAGGGAACGACGACAAACAGACAGATTCTCGAGAGAGGGAAAAACAAGCAGTGAGACGAGGGGAAACAAAACCTACCAGCCTGACCAATGAGCAAGAAAAACCACACACTCCCGGTCAAGTTCAACAGCAGCGGAACGGCATAGCGCGGATTGCGCAGCAGGTCGACCACGGCGAAGAGGGCCCCGTACAGCCGGCTCCGCAGCCAATGGTTCTTGATGGGGTCGGTCTCGAGGAGGGGATGGGGCGGGGGGTGGTGGTTCTGGGCGGCGCGGCGGATGAAGGGCGTGGTGAGGCCCCAGGCCAGGCCGACGAGGATGAAGCTGAGGATGTAGTTGATGAGGGGGGGGTTGGGGTCTGGAGTGGCGGGCATTGTGGGGGTGGTTTTGTGTGTGTGTTTTTTTTTGATCGTTATCTTTGGGAGGGGACGTGATGGGCTTTGTGAGGTTTTGGAAAAGGGGATGACGAATGGATGGGGATAGATCTGTGTGGAGGTGGGGGCTTGGGGTTTGGGGGTGGCGCTAGGCCGAGAGGGTCCCGGTTAGATGTCGAATCTGGGTTGCACGTTGGGAGCTGGGTGGGCGCGTATGTACATACATATGTATGTATGTACATGACAGGAAGTACTCGCAGACGAAAGTACTCGCAGACAGTACTCGCAGAATGTACATGTGTGATGGAACGAATGTCATGTAAGACGACCGCGACCAGCCCCCATCTCCCCTCGGCTGTCACGCACGTTGTCAAGCTGCCGACGCCTGCCGTGCTCGCCCACGCCTGCCATGGCAGAGATGTCCTGTCTTCCCTCGACTGACGACTGTCCCGGGAGCCAGGGCGATAGGAAACACGATGTCGTGTTTTCGTCTTCCCAACAGGGTCGTGCATGCCGTTTTCGCCTTTGAGGCCACGGAGGTGAGTTGATGTTGTGTGCTGCGCGGCATCTGCATGTGGGGAGATTGGCCTCTGTTGAGGATCTTGGCAGCATATTGGTGGGTTTTTTTTTTGGTTTTTCGGGGAAGTGTTGTTTTTTAAAAAAAAAATGAAATAAAAAAAATTCTCCGTTTGCTTCCTTTTCTGACAGGTGACGCAGTTTCGTCCGGGTCTACATCTGCGCGGCACCACATGATTCAGGTCCCGTGTCCATCATACACATTATCACGAACTGTCATGTCTGAAAAATTCTAACCCCGCGTCATGTTACTGGACAAAAGAGTCCGGGCAGCCTAGTGACGAGGGGGAAAGAGGTAAAAATCAAAAGGGGGGGGGGGGGGGGCAGAAAAGACAAAATCTTATCCTGACTAATGAATGAATCAAGTCTCTGTCTCTCCTGAATCAGCGCGTCGCCGCACTATCTATCCTTTCGTTCAAGTTTGAAGAATATGTTTTGTTCTTTTTCCTCTTCATTTTACTCGTAAGCGCGGATATGCACACACGCGTCATCATGTCGACACGGTGAAATGGCCGTGCTTACCACGTGTGATGGCTAAACTCGTGTAAAGATGTAGGGTCTCGGTGCGGGAATTCATTATGAAAAGGAGGCCGCGGAAGAAGGGGAAAAAAGATAAAACGCCATGTTACACTATATATGTCTGTTCTTAGAAAAAGAAAAAGAAGAATAAGAGAAAAAAAACAGGGGGAAAAAAACACACAGACGGATCCCTGTTGAGCTGGAAATGAGCGTTTGTTCTTCTCTTTCTTTACCGCTTTTGACAATTGTATTTCGGACGACCCATCTTTCCGGCAGGGGATATCGCAAGACGGGGCCCAGAACAGGCTCCCTCCCTGATCGTTTGTGGCGATGTTACTGTCATCGGCGCGAGGTCCGGCAGTGCTGACGCGGTGCATGTGCCAGCTTGCTTTGCTTTCAATGTTGCTGTTCTCGGTGGTGCTGTCGATTTGGTGGCGCTCAACGCGTCGGGCGGTTTGACCGGGCCGGGAGGCGTGGGTGGAAGGGGGGTGGGGTGAAGCAGGGGCGTGTGGAAAGACATGGTGGCACGAGGAAGGCGCCATTGGAGTGCGTCTGGGTCGGAGACCTGGCGGGAGGGTGCACTGGAGGACAAGGCAAATGGGACAAGGCAACAAGGGAAAAAGGGGCGCCGTCGCGAATCTGCCTGGACGTCTGGAAAACATGGGATGGCATGGCATGGGGTGGGTCCAGTGGCATGTGGGAGCCTCGTGGGGACTTTGCTGCCCTTGCCCTATGACTGTGGAACTGCTACGCACTTCACGGACCGGATCAACTGGGCTCCGATGCTCAAATCACAGGATATATCGTCCGATATCGGCCGTCACGATGCCGTCGCACTCCATGGCAACCCTATAGACAAATGGGATATTGTTCGTTCCCATGTGAGTTATTGAGTACATAGGCCATCGAGTGATTTGGGTCTTCCTTAACCATATATCTCTTTTTCTTTTCTTTTCTTTTCTTTTTATCTCGTCGCTGTCTTGGCTTTTAATCCCATGCAAATCGTCTCTTCCCAATCATCCACAGTGTCATCTCTATTGATAAAGGCGATGGCAGTCAGACCAACCGGGTAGCCATGAGTAGACGAAGCTGTCAATTGGTGCTTATCGATTGTCAGGTAGAAAAGACCACTACATCCACCACGGTGATCAAGTCGAAGAGTGGAAAAGGTGCACAATGACAGCCGGACCCTTTTCACCTTTCGGTATACGTACATCGGGGTTAGAAAGTGGAAAAGAGGCCACGACCAGGACATTAACTAACAAATGGTAACGATAACAAGGCTTTTCCAAGGACGTGCATGGATCACAAAGAGTCGAAGAATTAAGTAACGTGAAAAAGAAAAAGAAAGAGGAAAAAAAAAACAAGAGAAAAGGACTTTTTCTTTTAAAATTAGCAAAAAAATGAGCCCACCCGGACCCGTATCTCAATTCATGAATTATAGGAAAAGCCCGATGCGGGGGTCGAACCCGCAACCTTGAGATTTGGAGGAGAACTCGTAAGAGTCTCACGCTCTACCGATTGAGCTAACCGGGCCGGTTACCAAGCTGGAAGGTCCAGTCGGAAGGGTCCGGTTGTGGGATTGAGAGAATGGCGAGGATAATTGACTGATAAGGGCTTCGGCGAGAATACACCAAGGATATTTCTGGTCCCTGTTGCCAGGAAGAAGTTTTTTTTTCCTTCCCCCCGTGGTCGAATTACGTCCAATGCTGTGGGGCCTCTGTGGGGCTGGTTCTGGAACAGGACGGGATTAGCATGGGTAAACAATGGGCACGTGTCGGACCCACTAAGGCAAAGCTCCGTGTGCTCAATAGCCGGCCCGCGAAGAGACTGCGCGGCAAAACATCCATCCACGAACCGCAGAATGGCATGCCTGTTGGGTCGTCACGCCGGAAGAAGAGTAAGGAAGAAAATACCACAAGTATCACAGCAAACCCGGGAAAAAAAAGACACAAGACGCAAAACAGCCCTCGAGAAGTCAAAACGCTGAAATTTCAAATCTATCCATCGCGGCAACGCCATCTATAATACCCGTGGTCCAACCACATCGATCATGCGTCCATCCCGAAGCTTGAGGGGTAGTACGGTCCGCTACCGTTCGTTCGTATGCACGCCCTCGGAGAAGAGATGGACGTATTCTAAAAGAAGTAGAAAAAAACCCAAAAATAAAATAAACATAAACACAAACATAAACGTAAAATAGCGGTGATAACATGCGCTCTATGATCCCTAATGAAGCCATTTCGCTGATCGTTCCCTCCCATTCAACCATCCGATCCCATTTCAGCTCCCGCTCCCGCTCCCGCTCCCGACACCAATACTTTCCTCGTATTCCGTCCACCGCAGCGCCTCTTCCACGTCCATGACGAAGTGGGATTCCCCCCCGCACAGAGCCACGATTCCGCTCCGGTCCATGAGCTTCCACACGGGGTGATCGCGCCGAGCAGGACCGCGGGAGAAGAAGATGCGCACGCCGCGGTCGCGGTAGGTGCGCACAATCTCCTCGAGAACCTGCGTGCCGGAACCGTCCATGGAGGTGACGCCGTGGATGTCGAAGATGACGTTGCGATTGGATTCTTGGCTGCGCAGGCGCGGCAGTGCGGGGTGCGCGGCCGAGGTGCCGTAGAGCTCCAGTCGGCGCAGTCGGGCCTTGAGTTCGCCCGTGTTGGCAAAGGTGAGGGGTTCGGGGATCTTGACGATGAGACAGCCCTCGATGAACTCGAGGCTGTGGTTGCCCGACTCGGCATTGTCGAAGCGGTTGGTGCCGGGGATGCGGCCGAGAATCTGGATGCGCGGACGGGTGCTGTGCTTGATGACGAGGAGGATCGATATGCCCACGCCCATGGCCATACCCAGCGTGAGGGAGTAGAAGATTGTGGATAAGAAGATGATGGCCATGAGACTTAGCTCCGTCCAGCCCCGGATTCGGAGGAAAAACGCAATGTCGTGCGGCGCCTCTTCTATCAGTGAGTAGGCAACGACTGAGATCATGGATGAAAGGACGGGTTTCTAGAAGCAGAAAGAGTTTAGCTTGAATGACGATAGAAGAGTACACGCATGCACCCACGCACACGCACACACACACAAATGCACACACACACACACCAAAACATCATCCCGAAAATTGCTGACGAATCACGAGAAGTAAGTAGAAAAAAAGGAGGGGAGTTGCCTACCGGTAGGAAATAGAAATATGGCAGCAAAAACAGAATGGACAGGAGCGTAATTAGACTCAAAAACATGGAGCTAACGGGACTCTTGCCACCCGTCGTCTTGTTGACCTTGCTCCTGCCATAGCCCCCAAAGGCAGGCAGACTCATGAAGCACGCGCCGACAAGGTTGGCCGTGCCCAGGGCGATCATCTCGCGATTAGCACTGAGCTCGATGCCCTGAATGGCGTCGTTGCCACCCAGGCTCTTGGCCGCGACGGAGGATTCGAAGAAGCCCAGCAGGGCAATGAGGAAGGACGTCGAGAGCGCGGACCGGATGTGCGTCATGTGGGCGAGCCGAAAGGGCCATCGGAACGTGAAGACGCCGCCGCTGGCGGCCTTGACGCTGCCGAGGATGTCGACGCCTTGTTCATCCCAGCGGAAGTGCCAGCAGAGAATGGCCGAGACGACGACGACTAGGAATCGGTCTGGGAGGAAGACTATGGATGGAAACCTGGGCTCGAGGCGTTTCTTGAGTTCGCTGCAGCATCACACGTTGTCAGTAATGTATCACGTTGGCAGTAATGTGTCACACGTTTTTCAGTAATGCTTTCACCCCCTTTCCTTTCTTTTTTTTTGTTCTTCTTTGCCTTGCTACCCCAAGACAAGGTAATGAAGCCACGGGTGCATTCATCCCATGGTCTAGAGAATCATGGTATGGACTTAAACGCATCTTACCGAAAAACCATAATGACAAGGAAACTGACGCCAGCAACGGCAAACGTCAGTCGGTGAACGCTCCCGACATTCTCCAGGATGAAATAAATCTTCTCCACGGTGCTGCCATGACTGGCGCCCTCACGACCAGCAAGATCGCCCAGCCCAAGCTCGGGAATGAGCTGGTCGACGGCGATGACAAAGCCGATGGCGCTGATGAACCCGCGAAGAAAAGGCCTGCTCAGCACGCTGTCCAGGAAGCCGAGCCTCGCGATCCCCGCGATCAGGACCGTGGCGCCCGCCATGCCGGCGACGACGCCGCAGATCTGGGCATGGATGAGATCCTCGTTCTCGTCCGTGTTGCCGCTGTCGACGCTGTGCTGGACGACGGTCCCGACGAGCAGGGACCCGGCTGCCTCGGGACCGACGACCATCTGTGGACAGGAGCCCAGCAAGGCGTAGATGAACGGGTGGAAGACGAAGGAGTACAGGCCGTGGATCGGCGGTACGTGCGCCAGGTTGGCCGCCAGCGAGAGCGCCATGGGCAGGTAGAAGGACGCGATGGTGACGGCGGATACCAAGTCCCCCTGGAGATACGCCCACTTGTACTGCTGCATCCATTTCAGACACGGGATGTAGTAGGCCATGTACATCAAGGGCGTGTCGTGGAAGCCAGCTTGCTGAGCAAGCTGACTGCTCTGGCCCATTTTCCTCGTCCGCATCCTCCCTCCGAACCACATCTTCCACCCTCGATCGAGGGATATTTTCGACGCGGCATGCTCGATCAGTCCTGAGGAATCCGCATTGACGGCGTTGTCGCCCGAAGTAAAGTGGTATCCGACTTCGTCCTCACACGGACTCGTGGGCCGTGGGCTGAAAGTGCCGTGCTCGCACACTCCCGGGTGGACGGTCGATCGTCTTCGGTGGCTCGTGTCGGCTGGCGTGTCGGCTGGGATCAAAGGCGTAGATTCGCCAGCATCCGGTTTCCTGTCGTCGCCGCACTTCGGAGACAGAACTGTATGTTGGATACCGGGGCCACGGTCTGGACTACTCTCTCGGCTGGAAGCTAAATGGCTCTCGCGGAGCGCGCTGGGCTGCAACGGCCGATGATCATTGTTGGAGGACGAGTCCTCGCGCCTGCGCGTGGGCCGCCCTGTCATTTGCGTCCGATATCGATATTATCCAGCTCTAAGATTCAAACATCGGAGAAGGGAGCGGGCGGGGGGGAATAGCGCCGAAAGGGTAAGGCTTTATGCTGTCTTTTGTTTGTCGTCTGTGCGTCTCTGGCTATGCAGGAAAGAAGACGAAAGGGTAGGGCTTTATGCTGTCTTTTGTTCGTCGTCTGTTCGTCTCTGGCTATGCAGGAAAGAGGGCACAAAGTGCGGGATGCGGGATAAAAGCCAAAGGTTAGCCCAGTGTGAAATGTTCAGCTGGTGTGCTGAGTTTTCAACCGGAGCAAGACGAGCAGGGAAGCACCAAGAAAAAATCAATCGATTCGTTATCGAGTATCATGTGGTTGCAAAGGGGAAAACAAGTTCCTCATTCCTCACCAGTAGGACGCCAGACATTCGTGACATGGCTTGGAGCAACATCGATCCCATCCAGCCGGCAACTGTGTGGGGACGGCGATGCGGGCCACGCACTAGTGGCTCTAGTTCTCCACTCTCCACTGCGTGCTGCCAGCCCACTGGATGCTGCGTCGGCAACTCGGCTTTGCTGACGGCTGGCTGGGTGGGGGCCCCGAGCAAGCAGACTGGGCGGGCCTGACTGGTCAACCGGCGACTGGCCAGACGGTGCGCCGTGCGCAGTGCATAGGGCCCAGTGCACAGTGCACAATAGCAACGGGCAATAACATTGGCAGGGGCGCATTGCGGACGACGGGACTCGCACGCGCCGCACACAACATTGGACATTGAACCAGCACCAGACAGCCGACAGGTCACAGGTCACAGACGGGGGGTTCTTCAGGCGTCGGTGACCACTGCCTAAGCCCGACCGGCATTGGTCAGCGGACCAGACAGCGGATATTCCAGTCGGGGTGCCCGAAACCCACGAAAGGGCCTGGTCTGGTTCATTCGAGCGGGTTCGAGGTTCTCTGCCGCCCAGTCACCGCCGCACCGGACCTGGCTCCCGTGCAGAAGCCATCAATGTCCCGGTGTGACCCTAGAGACGTGCAGTTCCAGCCGCCGGCTGTTTCTCAGACGCATGGTGCATATTACATACATATGTATATACATTGTAGGTACTGTACGCCCGTATATACGTATGCACTATGTATGTATATGAGCTAGGTCGGCACAGATCATGTTGCTCATATTTCATGACGCCGTTCGTGTCCGCTTCACACCGCCGCACGTGATATGGATCACGAAGCGCAGGCGTGTACATTTCTGTCCAAGGCCTCCTGGTCGACTCGACAACATTGGTCTTGTGCCTTGACAAAACAGTGCCTTGACAAGACAGGTCCTTGGCTCGCTACCAAGACATCTATCGCGATACTTTCCCGCGGCATAGTCTGCAAGCATCCAGCAGAGACTTCGTCTGCGAAGCTCTACGCCATTCCTTCGCGTGAAGTATGTCTATCGAAAGAAATATAGAATATTGGGCCCGTGCCGAGAAGTCAAGTTTCAAAAAAAAAAAAAAAAAAGAGAAAAAAAGTATCATCGGTACATAACCCTCACAATGCAATCCCTTCGAGGTCGAACCCGAAAGCTTTCTGCATCTGTTGGTGTTTGCTCGAGTCTACGCTTCCAACGCTGAGACGCAGGTCTGACGCGGCGCCCTTTTCGCCCGAGCTTAAGCTTTCATCTGCGGGCACAGGTAAGCTTTGTGGCGCGGTGGTCGTACTCTGACTAAAGTCTCCCATCTTGCTGCTACCACGATGGAGATTCCATGAATCTGGGGACCAGCTTGGAATGGCCGAACGTGATTGAACTGACGCTTCATGAACGATGTTGGCGCCACCGTAGATCGCGTCATAGACATTATTGACACCGCCGTCCATGGAGCCAAGCAGGGCCTCCCACTCAAAAGGGGATACTGCGATCGTCTTTGACGCAGAAGCATCGCCGCTTTTCATCTGCGCAGGAGAAGATGTGCAGGTCACAGATGTCGTGATGAATCGGGCCCCAGTAGGTGAAGAGGGCTCAGTCTGACATGGCGTATTGTTCAGTGACAGATAGTCCAGGTTAGGTATAGCCCGCGAAGGACAAAGTACCTGGCCACCATTTTCCAATCCCGACATGGGAATGCCACTGTCCTGCCAGGCGCCAAGAGACTCAGACTCAACGCCGTTACAGAGTTGCTGAGATAAAGGATTAGGCTCGGCACCGGGCTTGTTGTTTGAAACTGTCATGCGGCACACCTGGTTCTGCTGTCGACAGTTCTCGACATCTTTTTTAGAATCCTTTGATGACCGTCGCTGAGAAGGACTGGGCACAGACTTTTTTGGATGTGGAAGTCGACAATGCCCTTCCTCTACGACAATAAGTTTGCTGGCAACTTGAGCCAGGTCGACGCAACCAGGAGCCTTGGCGTCGTTGAGTGTCTTGATGGCAACATTGATGAGCCTCTCAATGTCTCGGGTCAACTTACTATCTTGCTTCAGCTCAACCACTTGATAGAGGAGTGTCAATCCACAAAGAGCCAAAAGGTCATATTTGTTCAAACAAAACGAGAAGCTCAAGTTTCTTTCCTCCAACAGCTGCGTGATTTGAATGATGCGCTTGCTAGAGTCAGCGATTGAGAGGAGAGCCGGCGCAGCTTTAGCCCCCAGGCTAGAGCCAACAGCAGGTCGGTAAATCAAGGCACGAACATGGTAGAAAGCTAGCGCCTAGCGTGGTGTGGAAAGTACAGAGTCAGTCGTTCTGTAATCTTGGTATAGCAAGAAGCTTTGGAAATGTCCACTCTCCAACTCACTAGTATTGGTGACCTGCTGCTTGTTATGTCTGTGGAGGGTTTGCCCTGAGAAAATTTGAGTCGCAGATGCATTGGCAGACTTCCATACCAAGCATCGAGTTCCACTTCCAAGCTGCCCAACTGGGCTAGAGAGAGCTCATGATTTACAACAGACGGGTAATTCTTGTCCAGAATCCGCGCCAGAATCCGAGACATTCGAAACAAGGCTAGAGCGCTGGACAGTCGGGTGTACTCGCCCGGCAAGGTGGGTTGGAAGCCGCTGTCCATAATGTACTCGTCGTCCACATCGGATGGATACTCCGTTTGAACGTCTTCCTCCTTGAACAGCCTTGGAAGCCCAAGCGTGGCGGAGGAGAAGCTAGGCGTAGGCGGTGTTAGTCAGGGACCAATTTGCAATCGTCCAAAGTTTTATTCACGAAGACCGATCGTACCAATCTAGGGTATAGAGGGTCCAGAAGACCTTCTTTCGCGTTTCGAGTGTCAAGACACCGAAAGAGAAACGCTTCTGGCTCTGATGAAGGCCGAGTCGATGCGACAGCGCGACAGCCAGGCCTTTGAAATGCTGCACGCGTTTGTTGTCTGCTCTAAGTGTGCAGTACAACAGGGCGAGAATGAGACACTGCAAAGTGCTCAATGTGTTCTCCAGGACCAGGGACTGCATAGCCCTGTTCCATTGCTGTTCGCAGATGGCAATTTGCGGCAAGTCGGGCTTCTCAGACGAAAGACCGGCAATGGCAAAAACGAGATACAATTGAGCAATTTTGTGACGGCACTTGACCTTTTCGGGGTCCGACACGAACTTTTCATAAATGCGAAGAAACGACGGCTTATGAAGCACAGGGAAAAGCGGGGCAATTTCCTGGAAATACACATTGACACAACGATCAGAGAAGATTCGAGGGGGGGGCGGCCTTGAAGTCGTCACCGACTCTCCCGAGGCCAACGGGGCGCAGCCCTGAACATGCAGGAAAGCCTCTGGGTTGAAGTCTGTGAATGAACTACCTCTTTCCTGAAGCTTTCGCTTGAAAGACACTGTTCAAAGAATTGCATTCTTAGAGTCAAGAATGAAATGGGAAGGGGGGAGGAGCACAAGTGAAGACATACCGACGAAGGATCGGCCGCTCGAGGGGCCCATGTAGTACGAGTCTGAATCCTCGACACCAAAAAGTAGTGGCGAGCTTGGGACACGAAAGGAGTCTTCCTTGGGCGCCGAGGCTGGACTAGCTTTGGAGGAAGAGGTTTCGGAAGATGGCATTGTATGAGAGGTCGACGAAACGGACGGCCGCCTCTGGTATCTTTCGTGCATGACAGAGAGCATATCTAGCTTCTCGTCCTTTTCGTCTAAAAGATCTTTCAGTTCCGCAACTTCGGTTTCCAGCTGGCGAATTCGTTCCTCCAGCGATTCGGTGTAGCCTCGCGGAAAGGCACGTCGGCTCAGCTGATCGCTTGTTCTGCACTCGAAACCGACACTGGCACACTGCGAACACGTCGGACGGACGCCATCGCAACGGATCTTTTTACTTCGACAGCGATCACAAGCTTGGGCGATGCGGCTTTGAGCGCCGTTGCCCACCTTGATCACCTTCATGGGCAGGATGCCTGGCATGATGATGATGATGATGATGATGATGATTGCTGGCTCTCCGCAAGGGCCACGCTTCCCCGTGGCAAGCAGTACCGGCACTGGCTTTGTGGAAGGACCGGATCAAAGTGTGGCCTGGAGATGATGATTCGTCCACCAAAGCGATGACTGGGAATCGGGTTCCCGCTCGAGATGGTCAGCGTGGAAACAAAAACGCAGTTTGCTCGCCTATATATGGCTGGCCTATGTAATTTATCTCTTGCGTGTGCTGTCGATAGAGGCTCGCGGCACAGGATCAAGAGGAATGTAGAGCCGAGATGATCCTGTGATGTCAAGTCTTGTTGGAAATGTCCTGGATTCAAGATTCAAGGTGAGGAGCGCAGAAGATAAGGTTCATTGAAGACGGGTTCGGGTGGAACGCCTCGAGTCGGTGCAAGCAGATGGAGAGTGGGCCGGGAAGGGGTCACTGGTCCAGCCGTTGTGGATGCTTGCAGGTTCATGTGCGTGCTGGAGCGGTGCGGGAGCTGTGCTGGCGGCGGCCCTGGTGGGGCGTGCCATCGTGTGGTCACTGCGCTGTGCTAGAATCGGAAACGGGAGGGGGCGCAATTCTCGGCTGCTTCTTGCAGCGGACCAGACCAGGCCAGCCAGCCGTCGATCTGGCGCCTCGTCCCTGGATCTAGACGCACCTACAGTACACATATAATATAGAGTCCGACCTACCAATGCCACGCCGTCCTGCTGTCGTCCTGCTGTCGTCCTCCTGCAACCCAACGCATCGCACGTAGCACCGTATGCACATGCGCCTTGCCGTATTTTAACACCCCCCCCCCCCCCCCCCCTCTCCAAAAAACCAGAAGAAAAAAAGAAAGAAAAAATATACATCAAAAACCGTCTGGCCGTAAATCCCCAACTTTCAACTTGCGCCTGACTGCCTGTCTTTCAGCTAGTGACTGCCTTCAGCTAGCAGTGTACTCGGCCGACTCCGGGACTTCACGCCTGCACAATGCTTTGTGCTGACCTGTCTAGTGTAAAGGTCGATGGCGTCATGTAGCATGTAGTTTCACGTCGGCAATTGAAGCCGCGATCGAGAAGAAAAACAAAACGAGAAGTAATTTAGTGAAGCCAACGCTCTGGCATGCATGATGTGGATGATTTTTATTGCACGCGGGGCTTCATTCGTTATTTCTGCCAATTCCCTGTGCAACAACGAATAGACCAGTGAAGAGAAATGGAAATCCGGCCACACTCGAGACTTGATCACGAGCCGGACCACGCAGACGTCTTTACCTCAGCTGAAATCAACCTCCTCCGAATCGGAACCTTCTGCCGCCGACTGAAGATATGCCACCACTTGCTCATCGGCTAAAAGGGCGTCCCTCTAATCCAAAAGGTCAGCAAAAAAGCATTACTGTATACTGGGTTAGTGCTGACGGTCATCCGGGGGTGGAACTCGCCTCTTGGTACAGTGCTTCCCGCGCTTTCGTCAATACTTGCTTTTCCACATTTTGTAACGATTTCGCAGCTGCTATGCAATCTGGCCTTGAATCACCAACAGTTTGCTCAAGCTCAAGCTCGGCGTCGCTTTGACCGTCCTGGATGCTCTCCAATTGCTTCTCCACAGTCTGAAGAACTACTGTGACGGCCCGAAGCCTAAACACCTGGTACAATTTGTGGTCCTTGATTAGAGCTTCAAAGTCATCGGCTCGTTCGGTCACATCCTGATTCTGCCAAAATAGCCGGAGGTTTCTGCTCCCGTCGGTATCTTGCAATAGTCGAAACGACAACCCGTCTTCTTCATTCAAGCACACTAGGTATACAAACGGCGAATGCCAAGTACATCGGCGCATTTCTCCTTCTCCTTCTCCTCCTCCTCCTTCTTCCCCGGTCTCGTTATCGGTTTTGAAAGATAATCTGATAACCTTTGCGCCCTCAAAAATATGGACCTTGGCTCTAGCGAGTGGGTCATCGGGGGGTGGGTATAACTGCAGAGTCATCGTAGAACCGGCATTCGTAAGGTCCACGAAACCGTAGTTGAAAAGCATTTCAGAGGCTGACTTCGCTTCTCCGTAACTTATTGTGATCTCCTTGCCCTCGGAAAGGCTGACTCCGGGACGAACAAGAAGGACGACATCCTCAGCGTCATCCACTTCGTAAAAGGCCGACGCTTGGCTCGAATGGTTCACCATATCAAGTGCGGGAACCATGGCGGTTCCAAGATTGGGCAGCTCTAGACATCTGGACCGATACCAGGCATCGACCAGTAGCCAATCTTCCAGATGGATTGTGTCATTGGCCCAGAAAAGCGTGTTCCAGAATGGCAGAGTCTCAGACGAGGCGTGGAGCAGGTCGAATTCTTTTTGCAGCGTGGCAAACTTTGCGCTCAAGGCAGCCTGTAAAACGATTAGCAGACCCGCCAATACGGATTGCGAGCGAGGAGCCCTTGCGCTCGAATGATTTGTGCGTCTGATGGGGTATGTTGATCATATCTGGGAGTCAATATGCTAGCGGGAAAGGGGAAGCATACAATTTTGCCCGCCAACGGATTTCTGACACCGCTCCAACGGCAACATAATAAATCACAGGAACGTTAAGATGGATCGTGACTACTTCTGAAACAGTTCACACCACTACCTACCTCTAGAGATGTGCCAGTGAGAAGCCGTCTCTCCTTATAAGTCCACATTGTCGGCACGGGAACAGGCCGCGGTAAGAAGCGAATATATTGCGTCCAGGGAGTAGTCGTTAGTCCACCAGCAGAGCGGCTCTGCGCCAGATGCGATACGAGATACAGAAGAATATCGCCTCGCGTGGACTGCGCTTCTTGATTAACAAATGATAAGTCAACTTCCAGGCGCCAGTTTGGAACCGCCAAGAAAGGAATATTGCTTAATATCGTACCTTTCGTCCAACTGCTTCCAGAAGCTGCTTGAAGTTGTCGTCTACCTTGGCAAAGGCGTCCACAGCCTCAGCCGACAAGACCAAATCATGCGGGACTCTCAAAACCGCACTCTTCCGCTCCCCGAGGCCGACAGGGCTTTCCTCAAGACCGGACCCGGCTGCGACGACAAGGCCGAGTCCCTTGCCATGTGCCACATCCTGCAGCTCGACGCCCGTGAAACGCACCTGGGTGAGATGCGCCCATGTTGGGAACGCCTCCATCGGGGCATGATATGCCATCGTCTGGGCTGAGAAATTGCCACGCGAGAGCCGGGGTAAGAGCTGTCGGGCTGGGGGAGGGGGGCCCGAGGTGTGTGAGGATGGAAAAAGAAGACGAGGAAACCTTGCTTTTTTTTGTGGGTTGGCTTTGTGGGTGGCCGGATTCCACTCACGGCTTGCAAGTCTGGGGAAGAAAATTTATGAAGAGCCAGGATGTGCCTGAGCTGCATTCAAAGACTTCGAAATGACCTCAGATCTGTCTTTCTTTTTCCTTTTTCTTTCACACACTCTCTCTGTGTCTCTCCCTCTCGTTTTTTTTAACCCGCTGCAGGAAAAAAGACTGTGGCTGAAACATCGAATCGTCATATCCACGTACTTGTTCGGGTGTCGCAGCAGCGTGCCCAATGGGTTGCAGACCAAAGCAACACAACGCAACCGCCATGCATGGGATGGAAGACTCTGTGTCCTTTGCGCCTGGATAAGCTCCGTTCAAATGCCGTATGGCGGGACCCGTGAGCCCCGAACACAGCGAGTGACTCCGAATGAGGCCCGCCCGAATCAATAGCCTTTCATTTCCCTGCGAAAGGAGAGTTTGGCCCGCCGCGCTGGACATAAAACACGCATAATCAGTAGGACACTAGAGTATTGGACAAAAGTTCAGGAGTGAGAAAACACAACGATTCTGTGTAGAGAATAAAATTATCAGCCATCTTTCACTATTTCGTGTGCTCAACTACAGGTTCAGATATGGATAATATGTACTTTTCTGTAGAGTGCTAAACTCCTTTCATATTGGATTTCCCAAGTTGAGATACGACTACTCTTATTAGCAATGGCTTCTTTACATAGCGCATCGGATAATTAACAAGCCTAATGACAATTGGCTAGGAAGCATTTTGCACACAGCTGCGTGCAAAATGCCACACTTCAACCCGCGACTCTCATTTTCCGCCCGTTTCTTACTACTCTTTACCAATGTAATTCCCTGGGCAAAAGATCTGCCTGATTTCATCTCCAACTTGCTGGCAATCCGTAAAAGAGAAACACAACAAGCAGCCACACCCCTCAATACAAACGCTGCATCCTGAGAATTTTCAGGCATAATCTACCTCAGCCGAGCCCATTTCCACTCCATCGACTTCTACCGAGAAAGTCATCACGGCGGACTTGAGGGTCACGACTAATTCGACGCTGAGTGTATAGCTATGTTAAAGTTAGTCATGTAATATCTAGAGCAGGCAGAGGGCAGTCGTCCTTACTACGATTTTCCATTGGTATCTAAAGAAGCGCAAATGATGTGTCAGATAATGATTTAAAATAAAGACAGGCTCATTCATTATGCATACCAATTCTGGGTGTGAATTCTGTTTTCGGCACACTTCTCAAATCTGCTTTGACTTTGCAGTTGCGTTTCAACGTTTTGGCCTTTGATGGATGAACAGGTGCAGTCCTAGAAAATGCTTTAGCAAATCTTCTTCTTCCATCCCATGGAAACCTTTGAATAGGGAGGAAAGCGGTTTCCCGGTTCGCGTACTTGTCCTCGCATTGCCAAAGCGTAAAGGTGTGGAAGAGATCACACGGTCTATGTATATTGTTAAAATTACAATTAAGCGTAATCTCAAACCGTTTGTCCCGTAGTATATCATCGCCCGATTCTATAAACCATTCCATCTTCACATAAGCATTAGCACATCTTCTTCTCCGAATTGAACAAGACAAAACGCACAGTCGTAACTCTAGTGAGACCTTCGCGGTCCAAATATGTTTTTTCACCTTGGTCCCTGGACCTTTGAAAGATGCTAGCACATCGTGCGCCGTAGTGTCGTGTCGCACAGGTGCTTGTCACGGCTACTGGTCCTGGAAGCTTCGACAAAACAGATCCTCTGCATACGGCATTAGCGATGTTTCATAAAAGCATAGGGTTATTTGGTTTTTGAGTTGGTGTACTTAACAATGGCAGCCCAGGCATCATTGGGTTGAAGAACCTGGATCGTGGGAAAATGTGCAGCTATTCGTTGCATCAAATAACGACTGCTACCAAATCCACCGACAAGAAAAATCCCCTTACGAAAAGTCAGAAGAATGCAAATTTCGTCTATGGTTTTATTGCGCCTTGGACTCACAGAGATATCTTCCTTCAGCCTCTTGAGTCGAACTTCCTTCACTTGATGTTCAATCATGCTCAGAATGTCAGCTACCAGCGGCTCAAAAATCTGGCTCAGCTCACGCCTGGAACAGATATTGTCAGCAAGACTTGGCTCAATCATATCGTCTTTTCCCTCTTTCTTGCTCTTACCCTGTAAGCGTCCAAGTATTCTGCTTCAGGCCACTGTCCGGATCGTCCCAGAGCTCAGCCATGGGGAAGTTCACAAAGTACTCCTCATCCGGCTGACCGTTGAATGCTTTTTTGATCTCCTGATCAAACTGCTTCTCAGCAAAGGACCACGCTTTGCTCGTTTTTAATTTTTGCCACTGGAGGTCTCCCACCAGCTCCTGCACCGCGGAAGCAAAGCGCTGGTTCAATCCGAGCGAACCAGCCATGCCTCCTGGAATACTTGTTAAGAAAAGGTAGAGCCGAAATATAAATAAATGCGGGATGAAGAAACATACCTGTTCCTGGAACAAGTTCTTTGACTTCTAGCTGAGGCGCGGCAGTCAACACCTCATACGAAATGAGATCAACAGTGCCGCCTCCAGCATCGCATACGACAAATGCATCGTTCTTTTTGATGGAAAAGTCCAGCGTCTTGATTGAGTACAATGCCGCGGCCTCTGGCTCTTTGACAACAGTCACTGGTCTAATGCCAGCCAACTCGGCTGCCTGGATATAAACCCGAGTCAGTAAGCCTTTCATCCTGCAGCATAGTGGAATTAAAAAACCGACCTTGAGCGTGGCATTTTTTGCAGCATCAGACCATACAGCAGGCACTTGTAGAACAAGGAGATTAGGTGACAATCAGACGAGTAAGGGGCGATGTGCTTATTACTCCTTACCGGAGAGAACAAATTCTTTCTCACACATGTCCATGTACGCTTTCGGAACAGTTTTGGATATCTCTTTCAGAGCGTGCTCGTAAATAGCCCCGATAAAATCGGCAGCGATTTCAAATGGTTTCTTTGGCAGAGACATAACCTCTTGCTTGGCATCCTTGGATGGTAGGTACACGGGTCTCTCCTGATCGGGATCAAGAAGAAGCTTGATAGCTACAATGCCGCCATTGAGCTTGTTGACAGAGGCGCCCCAATTGAATCCCTTAGGCGCTTCTTTGCAGTATTCAATAACGGTGGGAATCTTGGGAGCGGAAATACCACGATTTCCTTGAAGATACGTGAGAAAAAAAGAGCAAGCCGATCGATTAATGCGAGGACATCTTACCAGGCCAATCCATAATCGCAAGGGGCTTGGCATCTGTCTGATTGGCGAAGCAATATGCTATGCCAGAGTAAGTAGTGCCAAAATCTAGCCCTATGACGAGCTTCTCCTCCGACTCGTCGACTGCATATCGCTGGTAGGAGGATGCCATCTTGCTGCAATTAGAGATCCAGGTTGCAGGAGAATGCTTAAGAGGAGTGAAGAACTGCAGGACCCGTTCAAGAAAAGTTTATAATATTTATAGTGTATTTGACGTTCCGGGACGTAGGCAACGTCGACAAAAATTCTCGTTTCGTTTGTCAGTGGCACATTTCGCGCCGGCAGTGAATTGAAACGAATGCGAGACAAACGCATAGTGTCTAGAGGAGAGAAATCTATTGGATTCCTTGTTTTTCCTTAAGGACGTGATTCATCAGTGAATTGAATTGGTTGTCTCGTTTGTAATTCATGTCTTGCGTTGTGAATAAAGGAAATTTCAGAACAAACGCAGCCTCCTCAAGATCAACAAGCCGTTGGGCAATGATAAATTAAAACGTGTCGCACTTTCTCTTCTTCTTTGCTGCGGTTCCTTCCTGCCTCAAGCGCCATCTGCCCTTTCAAATAGCCTGGTCCTTAAACGATTATTTCGACTCCTTCTACCCTTGAACTAGTCTCAGTCTTTACTACATTCTGTAAATCAGAAACTTCATGTCGAGTTACTTCCGCCTTTTCAACGGATTGTCTCGCGAAGTCGTTGGCTCCGGTATGTCAATGAGTCGTCCATCTAGACGAGCCAACGGCGACAAAAGTGACGGGACGATGCGTAGCAATGACGCTCCATCGTTTGAAATACGAGACACCGGCGCCGAGGAAGTAGTTCGCATTCTGAGCGAGAAGATAGATAATCTTCCCCAAAAACTTTGCAAGCTGTTTCAGAAGGTATGGATCAATACTCATCTAAAGCAGCTTTGTTTTGGGAATAATTGCATTAACATAGAAGCTTTGCCTAGACTTGCTCGGAAAGTGACAAGCAACTCGAGAAGAAGATTGAAGAGTTAGACCTGCTAAAGTTGGAGCTCAATGATCTAAAGAAAAGCTTGCAAAAGGAGAAAGAATTTTCCAAAGAAAAGATTAAAGAATCAGGCATGCTAAAGTTAGAACTCGATGATCTGGAGAAGAACTTGCAAAAGCAGAAAGAATTATTCAAGAATAATATAATTGCTCAAGCGAAAACGATTCAACAACTTAAAGAGGAGAAGAATAAGTTCAGAGAGATGATTTTAGGCGGACCGGCGAGACAGAAAGTATCAGATGAAGTGATCAAGGAACGTTTTGCAAGTGTGCGGCAACAAATCCAGGCAATCGCTCACAGCCTATTGTTGAAAGTGGACCGTCCGCTTCTTGACTCAAATGAAAGAAACCAGTCTGAGCTGGAGTTCCAGCAGGAGTATAACTTATACAGTGTTACAGACCGCATTTTTCTCATTAGGGCGAAGATATATGAGGTCATCTCTCGTTTCATTCTCAGGGGAGGTGCCTTCGGTCTCTTATCTACTTCTCAGAATCCTCAGCGTCTCCAGTATTTTCAGAACACTAAAGAAGCGGAACTTGAAAAAGCTCTGTGCAATTTTGAAAGCCATTTAAAGGCTAAAGAAGGTACAGCAATCTACTTCATATTTGTTTCTTTTTTCTTGCTAAAATACAAGATTATAGTGCCGAATAATATCATTTCGGACTGGCGTTTTACAACTTTTAAGTGCATTGAAACTTTTAACACCAACCCTAAAGATCCTACTCCTGCAGGAGATGTAATCTGGAATGTTCTTTCGCCGCTGCTTAAATACCGGATCGGAAACTCAAAACTCCTTCTAGACGTACGCCAGCTTTGTGAGGATGCATATAGCTTACGACTTCTAACCCTACAATCTAAAGATCGGTATCACTTCGAGGCCCCTAATCGTGGAGAAAGCTTTGACGCAGAAAAAGGTTTCGTAGAGCCCTGCGGAGTTCTTGGTGGTGGTGATAGATCGACTATTGTTGCTTTCTCTATTTGCGGGGCTCTGAAGAAAGAAACCGGAACAGGAGACGAAGATATCTATTGCCTGGAACCTGCCCATGTTGTGGTTCAGCCCAGGAAACATGAACAGTCCTCCAACGACAGAGCAAGTTCCTGAATCTAACGACTGGAAAAGGTTTAATGTATAGGAGTTGCGAGATTGGATTGGGGGTTTGGGAAGATGATCCCTATCGCGATGGTGTTATTAATGGGATCGATGTTGTTTGCTCACAGAGCTTGGCCCAAGGCGGACTTTCGACGCTAAATATGGACTTGCGGGAAGATGTACAAAACGTCATATGCAGTGGAACACAACTAGGGTAATAAAAAAAAGATTTATAGGATGACCTGTCATCGGAGTATGAAGACATGATGCTATGGAGAGCTGGATATATAGAGCTGTACCTATATATCCTCTCGTTGATAATAAATTGTGTTGAGTCAGAGCAAAGTGTCTGAGGAGTACGAATAATAGGGATTCGACTTTTTTCACTAACTTTAGTCACAAAATATGGAAGCCCGTTTCATTTACGTCTGAACAAGTGCCGTAACATCCTTAGCAGGAATAGTCTGGGTCAAACCATTTATTATCTTTTTCTTCGTCGCCCCCCAACCCATCCGTAAGGATCGGGAAGTCGGCGATGCATCAACATGTATTACAGCACGCTCAGTACCATATTTGTTTTAAATGTTGAGTCGGAAAATTTGCAGATTAAGGGGATAGAGTATCATTGTGTGTAGGTATATCATTTTGCGTGCGGCTCTGAGAATGAATTATCTGGGTACATCCACCGCCCGTTAATCACCGCGTGCATTGCTCCTTGGACCACCTGTTTCACGCTTTTCGTCGTGTCGATGATGAGTATTGATATTCGCAGCAGTACTGTTGCCGCTGTACCCAAAAGTCGTCTTTGCTTTGGGGTAAGCATTCGGTAAAAGCGCCGATGCGAATATCCAGACTCCTCTATAATAGTTTTCCTTGTCGTGTGAACCATGACCATTTTCAGAACTGGATCCAGTCTGTTTGTGCTAGTAAGGCTTTCAATTATTGCAGCAGTACATTAATTGTCTATTGCAATTATGCGTCAAATCATGCTCGACCCTTGTGTTCTCTTCGGGTTCTAGCCATTAGTCAAAGCAATCACATTGCGGTACTACGTTTTTAAGCCAACATGATGGACTTGATCATTGATTGAAATACTGTAACTACATTGCCCGCGAACCATATTCCTAAAACCTTTGTTCTAATTTCGTATATCTGCCCTAAATACATTACACACTTTCAGTTCCAAAATGAATCGTTCTCGCAGCGTCGTGTAATTCGTCTCTTAACGATTTCCACCCGGGCTGATTCCACATCGGCAGAGCTCTCAGAGGAGTTATTTTTGAATAAGGTCCCGTATAATACCCAAAACGCGTTTGGGTTTGTCAGTTTAGGATATTCAAAGTAATATTGAGTGTGACTTTTCCTAGTAGAAAGTCGTAAACTATACGCGTTGTCACAAAGCTGACATATTTTCTTATAGATCTCCGTTATATTATCGCTCTCCCTAACTACGCGTCGAAGAAAATTTCTGATCTTCATCCGCGTGTCAGTTGGGTCCGCTGGCGCGGGATTCAAGATCTCAATGCACTTGAAAGTTGCAAGCCTCCAGTCGGAAATGATTTTATTGGGTACTATGACCGCGTATGTCAGCATGGGACTCAAAGCAACCAAATAGCTTCCTAGAGCACTATACCTTTGTTCTCCTTACATCGACTCTCGAAGTTAACGAGGTCTCGCTGAACTTGCAATCTCTGGTGTCTTAGAATATTTGAGTTGACAGAGACCTGGCCCGCTGGAGGAAGACATGGTAGCAGGCCAAAATCATCTTGCTCGAGGATCCCCGTGTGGATAGCTTTATAGATCCATTCTCTAATGAGGTAGATTCGGTTTGGACGGTCGAGTGAGTTATAGCTTGTTCCATTTATATACATGTCCTCGAATTCCGACTTGGTTTGGCTTGTGTCAATTAATGGACTGTTAACGATTGCCTCGATTTCCCGCCGAAGATTGCGAAAGCGTTGCTTCAACTCCTGATCGAAATGTATCTGTGTTTCTACATTGTCTGGAGCAATCTTTTCGAGACCCGTCTCATGCGCCTCAAGCTGCTGAATTCTTGCTGCTTGGGTAGCGAGTTTCTGTTCTAGGGCTATTAACTCCCTTTGTTTTGCTGCGGAATCATCAGTAACCCCCTTAAACCTTTTCTCATACGCCTCCTCAAGCGTCTTCTTATCCGCTTTTAGTTCTTGGATCAAATCCGCTTGGAGGGCGAGTTTCTTGTTTGAGGCCACCAGCTCTGCGTGTTTTGCCGCGTTATCTGTATTGACCTCTCTGAGCCTTTTCTCATGTTTCTCAAGTTCTTGGACTCTAGATTGTTGCGCAGCGAGTCTCTCGGTCAAGGTGACTAACTCTGTCTGCTTTGTCACATTATCAATAGTAACCTCTTTGAGCTTCTTCTCATGCGCCTCGAGTTCTCGAATTTTAGAACCTTGAGCAGAGAGTAAGGAGACCAAGTTTGTCTGCTTTGTTTTGTCAACAATAGCGATCTCTTCGAGCTTCTTCTCATATGCCTCAAGTTCCTGAATTCTAGAAGCTTGAACAGAGAGCTTCTCTCTCAAGGTGGCTAAGTCCTTCTGCTTTGATTTGTTATCGATGGTAACCTCTTCGAGCTTTATCTCATATGCCTCAAGTTCCTGAATTCTAGAAGCTTGAACAGAGAGCTTCTCTTTCAAGGTGACTAAGTCTGTCTCCTTTGATTTGTTTTTCATGGTAGCCTCTTCGAGCTTCTTCTTAAACCACTCAATTTCTCGCATTATAGAAGCTTGCGCAGAGAGCTTCCCTTTCAAGGTGGCCAAGTCTGTCTCCCTCGATTTGTTATTGATGGTAACCTCTTCGAGCTTCCCTTTCAAGGTGGCCAAGTCTGTCTCCTTTGATTTGTTATCGATGGTAACCTCTTCAAGCTTCTTCTTAAATGCCTCAAGTTCTCGTATTCTAGAAGCTTGAGCAGAGAGCTTCTCATTCAAGGTGGCCAAGTCCCTCTGCTTTGCCGCGTTGTCGATAGTAACCTCTTTAAGCCTCTCCTCGTTCGCCTCGAGTAATTGGATTTTCAATTTCTGGGCAACGAGTCTCTCATTCAAGGCCGCCAAGTTTGATCTCAGACTATCTGCCTCTGTCGTCTCATCCTCAAGTTTCTTTTCGTCTTTCACAGAAATCTAGTAGCGATAACAAATATGCACACGTCAACATATACTTCCGGCGAGCCCGCGAACAGGGAACTGCTTTTCATACCTTTTCGAGCGTATCGCAGACCTGATTCGAGTTATCATCACCTCTATCGCTCGGATGCCGACATGGCTCTTCGTCGTCTTCGGAAGTCGTGTCGATTTCCTGCCATGGGTCTTCAGAGCTAGTATCAGACAGGACTTCTACCTCATCGTCCTGCAGCAGTCCTGGATACTCATGCGTCGCAACATCATCAGAGACGGCGGCGATGACGGTCATTTTGACGACGGGACGGTGGTGACGTGGAATAGAAAGAGAATTGTGAGCTGGAGCAAAGGGAATACGAGATACTGTATGCTCAGGTGCGATTCGAGAGGCGTAAAGACATGGCAGGGGGGAATGTATGTTTGAAAAACACCGACAAGACGGCTGGCGCTTTCGGTCCTTTTAACCTTTTCTTCCAAGCCGGAGTCGTGCACAGAAGCCGGGAAACACGGAATTCACTGCAGTCGTTTGCAAATGCCTCCATTCACTGGCCAGTAGCCACAGTCCATTTTAAAGCAAACAAAACAAGCCGCTTCCGTCCCCAACAAAAACGACTGCAAGAAACGGATGACAGCGCGGCCGCAAGACTACGTTTCTTCACAACACTCCCGCCTTCACTGCCCTTTGCGAAACGCGTCTCTGGCAAACGAGTTGAGCAGACCTGTGGCTCTGCCCGGGATCCATGACGGCCAATGCACTTTCGAGACCAGAAGAAGCACTACGTTCAGAGAAATGATACTATGTCCCCCCTCCCCCCCTAAACAGGCTGTTCACGTTTCTCTCAAAAGTATAACATCCACACTGGGAGGAATCGGACAAGAAACTCTGCGCCACGAACCCGTGGCGCAACCACCAGGTATCCGAGAACACCACCACTTCGGAGGAACGGGATCCCAAGATATTCACTCGACACAGCCAGCACGTCCAAGCATCACGCACGCACGCACATCGAAATCACAGACACAGGCCACATCCTCAGTGCATAAAGCAACCATAGATTCATACGTGATATCAAAACACCATGAATACCCCAACGCCAAGACAAAGCCCATATTTAGGTCAAAAAAGAAAAGAATCACAACCCCCCTCCCCGTTCTCATGCTACGCAACCCGTCTGTCCGCCTCGGCAGACACAACCCCCGCGTCAGGAGTCAAGTAATCCGCGTCCTCAGCAGCTTCGTACTCGGCGATCAAATCGCCAACCACCTCCCTCGCTTCGTCAAACTCGTTGAGGTTTTCCGAAAAGGGCGCCGTCTTCTTGTAGCTTTCCATGAAGGCGTTTCGTTTGCGCATGCCGTCGTATTGTTTGACGATGCGTTTGAAGAGCTGTATTGGGATGAAAAAAGAATGAAAGAAAATATCAAAGAAAGAGGAAAGAGGGAGGATGAAGTTAGCGACGGTTTTGCATTCATAGTCTTGTGTTGCCACAATGCATCGGAGAGACACAAGACACACGTACCGTTGCAATGCTGGTGTGATTAGCAAGCATGAGACCACTGACGCGATGACTCATGGGGATGTATGGACTCCGTTTGGTCAGGGCGACTTGGATGCTGGCGGGACCCCAGGGGATGAATGTCGCGAGACGCCGTTCCCGGATGCGCAGCAGACTCTTGTGCACGTCCGTGGGATCGACCTCGCCCTGAATGACGTTGAGGATGGAAATGTAGCAGCTCTTCTTGCCGGGGACGGTCGACACCATGCGGTTCTTGGGCTGGAGCAGTCGCCTCATGACGTCGAGGACGGTCGTCTTGCGCACAGTCTTGGCCTGCTCGACCTGATCTCCCGTAAAGGGGGTATATGCCGTCATGAGGAAGTGACACCTTGGGGTCGGGATAAGGGATGCCAGGATGCTGACCAGGTCGTTGTGCATGTATCCGGGATATCGTAGAGTTGTTGTGCTAGCTGACATGACGGTGGCTACCTATTGGTGTTGTGTCAGATGAGAAGGAAGATTTTTTTTTAAAGTTTCTTTTTCTTTTCTCTTCTTTTCCTTTTTTTTTCAATTTCAATTTCAATCTCCAAAAAAAAGACAAGAAGAACGCAATAGGAAACAATAACACACCAGCTGATTCGTCTGCTGAAAACTCGGCTCCTGCACATGCAATCGATCCGCAGCAATATGACTCAACGCCCCATTATCCAGCACCACGACGGAATCGGCATTCTGGACCAGCCTCCTCATGGACAGCACACTGTTGTACGGATGCACAACCACGTCGCCCGAGTTGGTCGTGTCCGGAAAGACCGAATACGTCTGGATGATCTTCTTGGGGAAGCGATCGTTGAGCCTTTCGAGAAGGAAGCTGCCGAGGCCCGAGCCGGTGCCGCCGGCAATGGAGTGCAGCATCATGAAGCCCTCGAGGGAGTCGCTCCCGTCGGCCTCGCGGTCAATCATCTCCATGATGTCCTCGCAGACGGCCTCGCCGGACTGGTAGCCGTCGCCCCAGTTGTTGGCGGCGCCCATGCCGTTTTTGCCGACGTAGAAGTTTTCGGGGTTGTAGATGTTGCGGTAGGGGCCGGTTTGAATGCCGTTGATGACCTGGGAGAAGGGGAAAAGTCAGAGGTGCATGCTTGTCTTTGGGGGGACGGATGTGTCGAGACTGGCTGTGACCCAAAGTCGGTGTTTTGGAGAGACCGAGCTTCAATTCGGGCATGAAATGGAATGGGCATGCAAGAGAAGGACAAGACGGGAAGAAAACGCACTCGGGGCTCGAGGTCTATGAGAATCGCTCGCGGTATATATCTCGTATCGTCGCTCTGGTAGTAAAACACATCCTTTCGATCCCCTCCCTCTGTCGCAAAGTCTTCAAGATTGCCATCCTGGCTAATGCCATGCTCCAAGCAGAGCTGCTGCCAGAATTGGCTCCCAACTATGGCGCATAAAGCATCAGAACGGCATTCAGAATGAAAAGAAGAAAAAAACCACGCACACAGAAGGTGCTTTGGTGGAGATGAGGTCCGACTTGTACGTACTGCTGTTGCCGCATTGCCCAGCCTGAATGGTGATGATCTCCCTGGCCCAAAACACGGGTGCGTCAGCAACTCGACAGCCATCAACAAAACGCGATGAGGAATGAGGGAAACATAACATACCGAGGCATGGTGGCCCTGGCTGGAGTGCAAAAGACTGGGGGTTGCCCGCAACGGGAGGGCTTCTGGACTGTCGACGAGAAAGGTTGAGCAAAGAGAGGGCAGCAGCTGGAGCTCTCTTGGCGCCACCGGGCCCTAAAGAGACGCGGTGACAAGCAGAGACGCGACGACAAATGCATGCGTCCACCCGTGGATTCGCCCGCCGACCCCCGCCCCCGCGTTTTCACTGCCTGGCGGCGTTGCGTGCCGCCTGGTCTGGCAAGTCAGTAGGGAAGTAATCAGACCTATCGGGTCGATATATAGGACAATCCAGATGGAAATGGCTGCGAAAGAATACATGGCATACAAGGAAATGCGTGGTCTCCAGGAAAATTCGCCAGGACCAGCACATCCATCCAAAATCACCATAAATAAAACCAGACACCACCAAAATTATCAATTACGCCGCCGACAAGGCGCCCCGTCTTGCTTTTCACTATATCTAGGTATACATGCATCCCTGAGGTAAACTGCTTTTTCAATGACGAGAGGGAAGAAATTAACCACCAACCAAAATAACAAAAGCGAAGAGGGTGGAATTAACCACCAACCAAAATAACAAAAGCGAAGAGGGTGAAACTAACCACCAACAGTAACAAAGATGCAAGAGGGCGAAGAAAAGAAAAGAAAAGAAAACTATAAAACAAGATACCTGTAGTGTTCACAGTGCTCTCTGAGCAACGCCCGTGATGGAACCCATCATGCCTTACCTTGACCTGTTTTTTTATGCCTGCTGGGAGAAGCTTCTTGACTGACTCGTGTCACTTTCGTCTTATGCAAATTAAATAAAGGCGGAAAAACAACAAGAAGCAAAATCAGAAAGCAAAATCATAAATAGAAAACGAAACGTGATATTCCCTCTGCCAATACCTCACAATCAAACAACCCAGTCTTCAAGTCTTGTTGAATTCCTTGTTCTCCTCCATCGCATCGGCGAGATGCTTGGCCAGTTCTTTCGTCTTTACTTGTATCATCCACGTTTCCAACCCATCACCCTTTTCATTTGACGTCATCAGCTTTACATATTTTTCATCGGCCTTGTACGACATGTTTGCCAGCACAGCGCGGTTGAGAGCCACATGACCACGCGGTTCAGCTCGGAGTAGCAGTCGCACAAGATTTGTGCTCTTATGCTTCAACATTCGCAATTGGCCGATGCCCTGGGTTGTCCAGGGGCTCTTGGATATGGCTTTTTCGCCACCGCCCTCTTCTGATGCCTCCGAAGCAGAGACAAACTTGAGGACCTTGGCTCGCACTTCATGGAGGATTTCTTCCTGCTCATCCACAGCATCAACCAGATTGACCTGTTCATGCTTTTCATCATCTTCATCATTCGCATCGCCGCCATCTTTTGTGCCATCTGCTTCGGTCGCAGGTTCTGGAGTGCCTGCCGCTGGTGTCGTGGCCAGGCTGGAGCCGCCTCCGAGATTATGAGGAGAGTCTATACCCGTCGCTTTAGCGGCGCGATTTTCCGACCCGGAAATGGAGACTTACTGGTCCCGGTGGTTGTAGATCCACCAGCTGGCGGCTGGAGGTTGAAGACCGGAGCAGCTTGGTTGGAACCAAACACGGAACCTGTCCCCTGCGTCGCAGCACCTCCAGCAGTAAAACTAAATGATGGAGCAGTGCCGGCGCCGATGCCGGATCCTAACGCGCCGCCAAACGTCGAGGCGCTATCGTTGTTGTTGTTGTTGTTTTTGCTGCCGCTGCTGCCTCCGAATTGGAAGGGCGACGAGGTGCCCAAGGATGATGCAGTACCAAAGGCGAACGCACTACCGCTTGAGGGAGCACCAGCAGCGGGTGCAGCAGAATTAGTTCCATCGCTGCCAAAGCTGAAAGGATTTTTGAATCCAGTCGCGGGTGTCGCCGCCAGCGTCGTTGCAGCACCGCCACCAAAATTGAACTTGAGGCCACCAGAGCCTACCCCAGCGTTTGATGACGAAGGAACACCACCACTACCGAAGCTGACCGAGCCGGCGGGTGTGCTGGAAAGTGCTGAAGCCGGCTGAGCCGGGATTGTTGAAGCTCCAAAGAAACCCGTGGCTGGGGCGGCTGCAGGTTGACTGCTGGCCTTACCGAAGCTAAACGACGGTGCAGAGATCCCGTTACTGCTACTGCTGCTGCTGAATATTTTTTTGGCAGGCGAAGAGTTATCCTGCTTCATCGGACTACCGAACGAGTTGCTGCTCGTGGTTGCCGTCGCTGTATCAGGCGGTGTTTTAGCAGCACCGAACAGTGGTTTCGAAGCAGTGGCAGAAGGGGCAGTCGTCGAACTCGTTATGGTACTTCCAAACCCAAATGTCAGCTTCGGCGCGTTCGTTTTCGCTGCCGTGGAGTCCGCAGAGGTTGCTGAAGACGCGGCTCCAAAAAATGACTGCTGAGCGGGAGCAAGAGCGCTGCCGCCAAAGGGGCTGCTCGCCGTGTTGGTTGCCTTGGCGCCAAACAAGTTGTTGTTAGCAGCAGTGTTCGTTTCAGGCATGGCCTTTGGCGTGACTCCACCGCCAAAAAGAGAAAGCGGTGCGGAGGAGGTAGTCCCGGGTGCGATTGTTGTATTCGTCTCGGCAGGTTTGGCTCCCAAGAAAGACGGGGCTGCGGCCTCGGAAGATTTTGCCGACTGCTGAACAAAAGGGCTAAGTGCCGTACTCGATTCGCCAGTTTTAGCTTCGACCTTGGGGCCTGACGTCGTCGTAAAGCCGCCGAAGAAGCTTGCGGGAGGGTTCCGAGGGTCAGAGTTTGCTGAGTGAGCAGCAAATGAATTCGAGCCAAATGCCGATTGTCCTGCAGGAGTCTTGGTGTCAAAGAGTGCCTTCTTGGTCGGTTGCGACTCGTTTTCCTTATCTGATTCGCCGCCGTCCTTTTCGGCCTGGTCGACCGCCGGTCCGGTAGAGTTGTCTCTACTGGAGGAAGCTCCCTGCTTTGCCGCACCAAAGATGTTGGACGGAGTGGTGGTCTTCGTGGCAAAAATGGAGCCTGAGCTGTTGTTGAAACCCGAGTTACCAAAAGTTGGAGCAGATGTCGACGATGGAGCAAACTTAATGGGTGTCGTGGTAGGGTTCCAAGTTTGGTCAATGACAGGAGGCTTCTCTTGAACAGGGGTTTTCGCTTGCGGCTCTACTCGAGATGCAGGAACAACTCCGGTCTCGGCGTCTACTTCGACATCTGCATCTTCATCGCCATCTATTTTTGCCTGGGCTCCATATCCTTCGACCCTCTCATCCAAACACACAGGCTGGCCATCGTTCCCCTTTGTGACACGGTCAAAGAGGCTGCGGCCTGGCGTGTTGTCTCGTGTGTCAGCACCTGCATCCAGCCCGTCGGCTGACAATCCTGATTTCCTGCCAAATAGGCTAGATCCAATCTGCGAGCCAGAGTCGCCGGCAACACTGGCAGCAACACTGGGCTCGTCACTATGACCAGCCTCCTGGCTGTCATCCCGTTCTGAGTCTGATTCGCCATCGGCATCGGCATCAACGCCGCCGTTTTTAGCGGAGCTAGCGTCTGAGAGGTAGCCAAAGATGTTGCTATCGCCTGATGCGCCAGTAGTAGGCGGAGTATTGATGGTCTCTAAAGGTTTCGTGGCTGTGAAGACAGAGCGCGCCAGGTTGCTGCTCGTAGCAGGCTTGTTCACGTTGAACGACTTCGGCTTTGCAACAGATGCAGACATTCCTGTAGGGGAGCCAACAGCAGCGGGCTTGTTGGCGATCTTTTCGAAGAGTGACTTGGCTGAGGAGGGTGTGGACTTTTGCATCTTGGCCGGGTGTTCCTCGCTCATAGAAGCCTTCCTCTTGTTCTTGCTTGTGGGGGTAGACGCGGAGCTAGCGGGTTCGGTGTGATCGGCCGTTTGGTCGAGGGCTCGACGTTTCCCCGGTGTGGAAGACGCAGCCACCATATCATCGTCGGTCGCCTTACGCTTCTTGGAGGTCGATTTTCTCGAAGGAGTCGATACATCGTCCTCTTCGTCTTCGGGCTCGGGCAGACCGTGTTCTCGCCGCCATCTCTTGAGGACATCCTTGGACGGCTTGACATTCTGAAACTCGTAGAGACCATAGCGTAGCAATATAATGCTTCGGCTCTTCTCGAACTCCTTTGCGAAGTTGATCACGTTGAGCTTCCAATCCTTATTGTTAAAAATCTCATTGGCGGCATATTTCAGTCGTCTCAGGTCAAGAATGCAAAAGAATTGGCGGCGCTGCTCCTCGTCGAAATCAGGAGGACAAAGATGGGCCAAGAATTGGTCAGCATAGATAGAACCCTTGGCATTCCATTCCTTGGGCACCTTCTGCGTCAAAAGCTCCCCAGTTAATTCAGGAGGGGGCGAGGCGATGCGCATGGCAAACAACTCTTTGGTGCCTGTCTTGACAGCCATGCCACGAGGAGTAGCATGGGCGATGGACTCACGGTACACTCGTGAAGGCTCAGGCGTAGCAGCGCCCGGGGCAAAGACCTTTTTCATGGTGCTGTTGGGTATAGATGGGGAGAATGTGGAGAGAGCTGGGCTGTTGGCCATGGCAGATGCCTGAAAAATATTTCTTGCTGTACCTGTTGAGCTCTGGTTGTAGCTGCTAGACGGGGCCTCGTCGCGTGTGGTCAACAGCTTCCGGTTCGATGAAGCATAGGGTGTGCCGAGCCGCCTGGATGGGGGGCCAAATGGCGATGCGGCCGAAGATGCGCGCTTAGCGAAAGGCAGTTGAGATCGAGATCTCGGAGTGCCATTTGTGGCCTCGACAACATCGTCGCCGGGGATGGAAAACGTCACCATCGTGTGTGTATGGTGGTGATATGCTGGCGGAGGGGACGTGGTCAACGTGACTCGGGGAGGCGCGTCGACTGGAAAGACTTGAGGTGAAGAAAAATGTCGGGGTAGGCGCGTTGAGTAGCTGAATGCGAGAGGCTTGAGGGATGACAACCGTCCTATTGGAGGGCAAAAGTGGCGTCGTCAATTGTTCCTGCGTTGAAGTCTCACGAACCCTTTTTTTTTAATGGGCCCGGAAAAAGAGGAGGGTGAGGACAGAGGTCAGGAAGGGAGGCGAAGTGGGAAGAAAAAGAAGAGGAGCGGCCTGGAGAAGCCGACGGACCTGACCAGCAAAGTGATCCTTCAGAGACTGCCGAGCAGCAGAACAATTCGAAAGAGAGGTATTCTTGTCGAAAGAGAGGCAGTCTTCTAGATGGATAATTTGGTTTTTTTTTTTTTCTTTTTCTCTCGTTCTTCACTTACGTTGCGCTGCGCCGCAAGTGAGGGATGAAGACGCGCAAGAGCAGTCGCGTGCGGGAGCCGGCCTGGTGCGCTTGTGTGCTGGGGTTTTTGGGGGCGAGTGCGAGACGGGGGAGGAAACAGACAGAAGTAGCCGGGGTGATTCTGCGCGGGCCAGGGATCCACATGCAGGTCAAGAAAGAAGAAAGGAAAGAAAAGAAAGCACTGAGGTCACACAACACACTGTCTGCATGCATGCGGTACTAGCACTGGCACTGGGATGGATGCAGGCGTGTGTGCTGAATCTCTGTCTGGTTGTGCAGTGCTGACTCCAGCCTCCCGAAGGTCCTTGCTCTGCCCTATCAGACAGCGAACGAACTGGATGTACCCACTACTGGAGCACTGTACTTACAATGCATCCCTTGAATGATTTTACACTTGTACATGCGGGGAAGTGTAGGGGAAGTCTAGCTAATTAGACTACACATTTGAAGGCTGGTTAAAAGAGCCATGCTAGCCGTTTTACTCGATTTTATGTGTGGCGGAATGCTAGGCGGCGGGGAAACGGGAGACACAGGAGCCGCAACGGGGCGCGTAAAAGTGTAAAGTCAGTCAAGGGTGCTGCTGTGCAGTGAATCCAGGTAGTCCCGAGCATTTCGCCACACAATTTTCGCGTAAAAGGTGTGGGAAATACCAGCGACCCACCGTGCCCACTCTGGGTCAAAGTAGTTCCGAGCATTCCGCCCGGCAATGTTATTCAGCATCGTTGTAAGAGCTACCTCCAAGCCACAGTATGTGCATCAGTCGCCAGCAAACTTTAGGACCAGCTCAAGTGGCTGGACCGTTGACTGGCTCGAGTCCTGTAGCCGGACTCCACTTCCAGCGCCATGCCTCTTCCACCACCCACCTGGCTGCCAGGCCAGCCAGCTCCTGGCCTCCCGCACGACGTCGAAGTCGTGTTTGGATCCGGCAGCAATCAATCCATGAGCGAAGATGCTACTTCCGAAACTGCATAACCCAGAAGGAGTGCGAGCGCTTGACTCGCGAATCCTGTTGAGACTTTCTTTCTTACGTGCTGTATACACGCAGTCACGATTTCGCACCATGTTTTTTGTACCTTGTATTTTTTTGTACTTGGTAAAAGCAACAAGGTCAATTAAATCCTATCTGATGACCTAGATGAATGATAAGGAATGTCATGTAGCATGTTGTCTCTCCTATTAGCATCCAGTTCGTCGCTAGGCAGCGTTGGCCAGTACTCAATTTGCGTCCACACTCGGCACACCGGCACACACGCACACACACATGGGGGTCGATATCTGCCCATCCTGGGCTGATTTGCAATCACGATACAAAAAGATGAGACAAAAACAAAGGAAAAGTAGAGAAAAGAAAGAAGTCAAAAGAAAACTGCATGTCAAACCCTCATGACAATGGGCATGACAGCCCATATGCCAACAACGTCTTCAATGGGTGGATTTTGACAAACATCAACACATACTGCCCCTTTACTTGTTGAAGCACTTCTTCCTCTGCTGCTCCTCCAGGAACTCTTCATCTGAAGCGTCTAAGATGTCATACTCTTCGTCTGTCATGAAGCCGGTCTCGTCGTCTGAGCCATCCCACTCGTCGTCTTCGTTGTCGTCTTCGTGTTCAGTCTTGTCGGATTCATTTTTTGATACTGAACAGCCTGGTTTCTGAGTCTCCTTGATAATACTGGCACTGGGAGATTCATTTTCCAGCTTAGGGAAAATCATCATGCTGCTCGCTTGGTTGTCATCATTGGCGTCTTCTGTTTTTGCAGCTGGGGATGGCGTCACTGGATCTGTGGATGATGCACTGTGCTTGACCTCGGCATCCGCGGCGACTCGCACGTTCACCTCACACCAAAGGCGATGTCCGAATCGCATGCCATCTGGAGTGGCCAGTCGCCAGTATGAGATGACCTTGCCCGGTCGAGAGGGAGTGCGGAGCGATGTAGTAAATGCCCATTCCTGACCAGGGGCCAAGGGACCGTCGCAAATGGTGGATTCGGATGCGGAGACAAGCTCAGAGATGCCAGCAGGATGAGCGGAATCAACATGGCCCATATAATCGCCCCCGACAAATTTGACGGAGCAGCCGGCGGGCCAGCTAGTCTTGCCGTCATTTCGAAGCACCCAGGTCTGCTCGAACACGTGGTTAGAGGGGTATATAGTGCCGTCTTTGACAGATTCACGCAGGAACACAGCATGGAGATCGCCCTCCTTGAGCTCGAGGCTGGAAGCTGGAGGGACCATGCGTTCGGTCTGTGGCATAGGTGCGGCCAGAGGCTCCTTTGCAGGACGAGAAGGAGGGGGGATGACTGCCTCGACGGGCTTGACGTCGATGACGGTCTGCACGGCGTTGATTGCATTTGAACTTGTGGGTGATGTTGCTACCGTCTCAGTAGCCTTGGAATTGGTGGTCAAGCGATCACCCATGACTGGCATACGTTTTCCGTCCTCATGTTCGCCCGACGTGGTGACGGTGACGTGGCGCACTGGTGTCTTGAACTTAAGCATGGGGTGAGTCTTGTTGTGCTCGTTGGCAGGGCTGGCCTCGCAGTTGGCACAGAAGTCGACATCGTGGCAAACAGCACACTTGTAGCGGATGCCGCGAATGTAGGTGGACGTAATTCGTACGGCGCGCGAAGCACTACATAAGGGACCATCACAGCAAATTCCAGCGTGGACCGGCTGGGCAACAGCAGCAGCGTGGACATCAGTGAGAGGTTCGTAAATGGCGACGAAGCGATGACCAGGGTGCACAAAGTGCGCGTTCTGCACACAGTCGACGCAATAGTCCCAGTCCGGACAGTCGAGACACTTGTGACGTACACCAGTGACGTACTGTACGCAATATGATCATCAGTCTTGAACATGGTACATATATTGCATCCAAGCGTTAGAGCGACTTTGACTCACAGTGTCGCATCCATCACAGATGGCATGGTGAACCTGGTTGCGACCAGGAGCCATCTTGAGACGAATGTGAGCCGGCAACTGAGTGCCAGAAACGGCAGCCACAAAGCCATGCTTGGGATGATGGCCATGTGCGTTTCTGATGAAGCATGGCTGACAGAGATCGTAATCCTCACAGTCGGTGCAATGAAGGAATTCATGCTCGGGGAGCTCTGCGATATATCTCTTGTCAGTCAGGGAGTCAAGTCAAGGAAGAAGGAGAGGTAGTTTTCTTTTCAACGGGCCATAATCATCATCATCATCGTGGGCCTTAGTTCGTAACGCTGACCTTGAACGCATTGATTGCAAGTTCGCAAGCTATCAGCGCTTGGCCATGAAGCATTATCAGCAGACGAAATACTGGAGTCTGGGATATTATTTACGGTGACGTCGCCACCAGCTGGAAAGGTAGGCCCGTCCGATGGCTCAGCTGGCTCCATCACGGGCTGAATGACGGTCTCGGACTTGGCCTTGAGTTTCGGAGAGATGGTCTCAGTCGTGCTGTTAACAATCTGGCCATTGCTCACGCTACGCTTGATAAGCCAGTGGTCGTCGCTGTAACAAGTGATGCCCTGTTCGACACAAGATTCGCAAAGGTCGAAATCACCATCGTTGCAGGTAGAGCAATGATAATGAGCATCAGCAATATTCGTCTCACAGCTGTTACAGCAGACTGTGAATCTAGCAGCAGTTGCCGGGCAAACAAGGGGCTCTGGCACCTCCTCAGAAGTCGTCGTTGTAAACGGCTGGGAGCTGGCCATTTTAGAAGTGAGGCTGGCGAGTTCGTCGCTCGACCTCATGACTTGTCTGATACGGTTGTCGAAGTCTGCCTGGTGATCTTGAAGGAGCCTGGCGGCTTCCTGTAGCAATGTTGCATCATACTTCCTCGACAGTGTAGTCCTTGACGAGCTGGCGGAAGCCACTGATGTTGGGCTGCTGTTGACAGACTGGGTTCTGGACGTCGCAGCAGCCTGCACAGCTTCGGCGACATGTTGACAGGTGGCGGCGACTGGTTCAGCAGAAGTCTCATCGTTGTCGGGCAAAGCAGACACACGGAGCTTGAGCTTCGACTTGGCCTTGGCAGCTCTGTACAGCTGTTTGTAAACGGACATATTGGAGGCGTCGAGCATGACATATGCAGCGGCGGAGTCAGAGTAGCGCTCAATCATGATTTTGGTGTCGGCCGGAATCGGCAAAAAAGATCGAAGCTGAGATTATGTCAATATCGATAACGCAAGGTGAAAAAAAAAAGAAAAAAAGAAAAAAAAAATGATGAGGGATAAGGAATTTCGAACGAAATGGACATTGCTTCCTTCTTGCCTGACGGTGATGATGACTTACGTGTTCCTCGAGCACCCGCGGCACCATTTCACGCAAGGGCAACTTGGCTCTGAAAGGGACCCCGCGGTACGTCACCTTGACAGTGACAATGGCGTCAGGGCCAGCATGAGAATTCGAAGACATTTCGGAGAAGAAGGAGAAATCCCGAGAGAAAATGCAACGAAACAACTTGCCCAAAGTCGGGATTTGAGGCGGACTTTGATGGAAATGGAGGAAGGGGAGTTGTGGTTCAAGAGACCGGCGGCCTAGTGATGTGTACACTTCCAGGACACAGAGCGGTGACGAATCGCAGGCGTTATCAGTGCTGTCTACCTACCTAGGTACCACAGGTAGGTGAGGAGGAGGAGGAATGCGGCAGGTTAGGGTGGTGGTAGAGGCACAAACGAGAAGTCGGCGGCCTAGCACGTAGTATGAGTACCTACTATGTATGTCGAGTCTACTAGTGCTCGCACATATGCGTGCGTGCGTGCGTGCTGTCACTGGTTTCGAGTGCTCAGTGCTGGCCTGGTTCAAATGGTTGGTCGATGCTGTGCGAGCCGTCTGGAGAAGGGGGGGAAGCGGCGAGTGGAGTTGAACCAGATTGACGCCTGCATGCGGCCTCGCAGGCTGGGCTGGTCGCTGGAGTGGACTGGAGGACTGTGCTGTCTGGTCTGGGCTGGGCTGGTCTGGGCTGGGCTGGGCTGGGCTGGGCTGGGCTGTTCTGGTCTGGTCTGTTGCTTGGACCAGACTGACGGGGTAGTGGAGGGCTTCGAGGCAGCCGGGCTTACGCGGCGGCGGTGCTGAGCGAGAAGTGGAGGAAGTGGAGGCAGCGCAGAGTGGCAGCGCAGAGTGGCAGCGCAGAGTGGCAGCGCAGAGTGACCCGTTGTTGTTGACAACAGCACGGCGAAATAATGACTTGATGGAGCAGACTCCGAGGAGCCGCAGCATCAAAATGCCTGGTCTGGCGTGGTGGAACCATACGCAGGCATTGATCCCGGTTCTCCCCAGCGCTCCCCCAGTGCTGCCCCAGCGCCCCGGATGCCGCCCGACATCCCCAGTGGAGTCGTGGCGCCGCTGCAGCACTGTGTGCGTATCTGCGCCGTGGAGGCAGCTGGGGAACAGCCGCGGGGTGCTTGTGGGCCAGTCGTGCTCAAGCCGGGATTGATCTGCCTCATGCACGATTGGAAAACCACACGTAGACTTTGTAACAAAGTTCGAGCGCAGCCTTGTTTTGGGACTTCGGAGGGCGGGGGACGAGGTGAGGCATCGGTCAAGACGACCTGCTCCAGTCTGGCCTCACTGGGATCCAGTCTTTGGTGTCACAGACAGGTGATTCCCTACGGCACGGCCCAGCCAAGTTTGACTCTGGCGCGGGATGCGTGACGCAGGCCCGTTGGCCAGCAGAGTATTTGTGATTAGCAGAGTATTTGCTGTCAGAGTATTTGTGATCAGCAGTATTTGTTATCAGAGTATTTGTTACCAGCAGAGTATTTGTACGGCAGCCTGCCCCTCTTCTAATGACATATTCAGTCCCCCCCCCCCCCCTTATTTTTGTTCCAACTCATTTTCGTCCCATTCACCCTGAGAAACCAGCCCGGCGAGCACACCTCAAGGCACCCGACATTTGCGGCCGCGATGGCGGTCTAGTGGCAGTAATGCCGGCCGCACCTACACCCTCCCTACCAAGAAAGCCGGCCCAAAGTCTGTCTTCTCAAGCACTCAACATGCTACGTAATCCTAAGCTCCGTATATTTTCCCTATTTTTCTTGGCCCCCCCCCTTTTTATCCCCCCTATAATCCGAGGAAGGAAGAGCTCACTTTTGTTCGGAAATCAAAGTTTACGGAGCGGGCAAGCAAGCGCGCGGCGGAGAGAGCAAAGAAATATATGGGGCCATTTCATTCCCGCGCCGGAAGACGGCGATTTGGAAGAAAAGGCTAACCGGATCTGTGCTGTGCACGGTGCCGCTGTTGTGGTTGCTTCCATGTTGGTTTCGGAAACGCGCTCGAGGTTTTGTTCACCATCTTGATCGCCATCCAATATCAAAGAAACGCACGCATGTTCCGGCACGTCCTTTCGGATCACGCATGAACCGCGTAGTTTGTCGTGAAGCACCCGCAGCCATCTCGCCCGCACTCGGGGCATTCGGAGTTGCTGACCTCCTCCTCCTGCCCCCCCCCCCCCCCAAAAAAAAAAAGGGGAAAGAAAAGAAAAGAAAAGAAAAGAAAAGAAAAGAAAAGAAAAGAAAAGAAAAGAAAAGAAAAGAAAAACAAGAACAAGTGCGGGGTCGGAACACAGATCGACTAGTCTCATTCGCGCATGTCCAGCGAGTCGTGTCGCAAATGTCATACAGAATGTATGATTCGTACATACAGTGCCCGCTCTTCATTCGTGCATGTGGCTTTTGTTCCCCCCCCCCCCCAAATACACACACGGCGAGGGAAACAAGGAATATAAAATGCAATGCTCATTGCTAGCTCCCGGGTCACGCGCTACCAGGTCGGTGACGTAATCCCGACAGGAAGGCTATACACGTACACACATACGTACATGCGCGAAACAAGCTTGGATATCCCATGTGTCCTTTTCAGAAACCGCTTCGTGGCGTCGTATCAGGATCGCTGGTCGTATGGCATAGAGTTCCGCCCATGTGGAGTGGCGGCATGGAGCGCCGTGTCATATAACATCACATCATACATGTACGAAAATGAAACAACCCGCTCCGAGATAGGATAGGGAACAGACAAGAAAGGTGTCCGGCCTCCAATATATCCTGTCCCGGGTCTGGAGACCTCTGCATATAAGCACCAGACATGACATTCGGTAGACGACATTCAGTCGATACGGTATCTGGGAATTCGATGCCGTGTCTCGCAGGGCCTGGGTACTGTATATTGTACCTACATCCTATCCGCAGACACCTACTGGTGATTTTCAATGATTTTCAATAGGAGACCATAAAATGGCGGGACAGCCATGATATTACCTTGGGACACATGTAGTCGGATGACAGAAATCCTCGCATGTATGTGCTCACGGGCACTGTAGGTATTTTTAGCTTTCAAGTTTAGTGACACTAAATTCTAAAAGCTACCTGTGATACCCGCAATTGTACATGTTAAAGCTGTCATCAGTAATGCCCGACCCGTGCAATCAACCTTGCGCTTTCCACAAAAGATGCCGGTCATGGTCTGGTCTGATACTCCATGTCGCCGTCACCCATCCGGGCTAGCAACATGCACAACAAGCAGTTTCTACAACAATCCTCCAAGCGCAATGGATACTCCTCACTCGGGCAGTTGAAATCACAATAAAGCTCAACACCAAAGAGTTTTTTTTTTCTGCAGGTTTCCTGCCTACATAAGTATGTTTGTGATGCCACCACCCCCCTCCCGAAGCACGTATACCAGCCCCGCCCAGCACCAGACAAACGCCGCTGCCATGAACAGCTAAGAATAAATAGACACGAAGTGGTAAAATGATTCAACTCCCGTGCAAAGATAAGAAATGAGGTGCTAAAAGTGCTCGCGCCGAAGAAAAGGAGACAACCAGGTTCCCATCTCAGAAAAAAAAGGGGCGTCAACAAAGAGTGGGCATATACATTCCAATACACCCAATACCGTATATCTTGATAACCATAGAAACACTGTATCAATATCATCTCCAACACCTTCCCCAACAGTACCCAGCAGCGTCCGATTTCCCCCATGATATTGCCGCCACGGGTTTGTCCTTTTCATGCCAAGTCTAGATAACAATGGCTCATTGCCAATGCGAAACTGCAACTTGAGGCCCCAGGAGAGGCTTCGGGCTCGAAATATACGCCCCAAAACCATCACTACCCCCCATCTTTGACACAAACAAAACACAAGACCAGCATCCACGCATGAGCAGGGGGGTTCTTCAACCGAAAAAAAACAGTTTCGAACCCTACGAGAACGGGTAGAAAGAACTGGGGCCGAGAACTTCATTTTCCTGCAACGCTCAGGAGACCAAAAAATGATATTCAAAAAAAAGGGGGGGGGGGGAGGATGAGCAGGAAGGAAAGAAGAAGGAGGAGGAGGAGAGGAGAGGGGTGGTCCTGTTCTTGAGAGGGAGAAAAGAAAAAGACTGGACCTAAAAACAAAAGAGTGTGCATAGTAGGAAATAGTGTAAAAAAAAGACCTCTCGTAGTCCCTGACATAATAGGAGTAAAAGAATCCTTGGCTACAGCGTGGATACTATTTCGGACAAGCGCAGTTCAGGGTAGAACATAGGATAGGAGTCGAAAAATGGACCGCAGTCCTACTGCGGATAGTATACCATCCCTGAGGCAGGTTGAGGGTAGTAAAATCCATCGGGACTGGGCGTCACCATTCCTCCCATTCCCATGACGCCTGGCTGGTAGCTTTGCGGCCCTGGGTAAGGTGGATAGGAGTTGACAGGGGCGATTTGACTAGCATCATAATAGTATACCATGCCGTTCACTTCTTGCGCCACGAGATTAGAATTGCTCGAGGCGCTAGGCCCCTGAGCTTGCGCAGAAGATGCCTGCTCCGGCTGGCTCTGAGGACCGAAGCTATTTGGCACAGCGGCAGGCAGACCACCGGGGATGAAGCCGGAAGCCGGCCCTGATGGCGCCATGTTTGCGGCAGAGTACCCAGGAGGATAATAGTAGCCCTGCTGAGGTTGGGCTGTGTATACCTGCTGCCCGTAGTAGGGAGCCTGCTGGCTGTACGCGCCGGGTTGGAACGGAGCAGCATGAATGGCCCTTTCCGGTATCTGCGACAAGGGTGTGGCGGCCAACTGCTGCTGGTAAGAAGGTCTTCTCGAGTGCGAATGCGAGTGCGAGTCCTGACCATATCCATTGGCAACTTGGATAGGCACTTGCTGATGGAAGGCCTGCTGGAAGGCCGGAGGCGCTGCGCCGTGTGCCATTGCAGGAGACTCGATATCCGCCACCGATATGTTCTTCTGTGGACGAGGCTGATGCATCGGTATCGACCTCGGCCTAGTTTCCTGGATGGCAGGTTTCTGTGGAAGTGGGTAGGTCTGAGGCTGCGGAAGCTCGTTGATGGAAGAAACCTCAGTCGCTAGATTTCCTGGCTCGTGTTGTGCCGCATGGGCAGATACAGGAGCAGGAACTGGTCCTGGCATAGACGTAGGCATTAGGATGGGCTCCGATACCAGGCCATTGTTCCCTTGAGCAGGCAAACAAGACTGAGGAGCAGCACTGGGTGGTAGACGGACGACGGGTCGAATATTGTCAGCAGGCATTGGTGCTCGGGAGATGATAGATCCAGTTGGTGAAAACATGAAATCGCGCTCATGTACGACGGATGAGCGTCGACTTTGAGCAAGACTAGGAGTGTATGCACTTCCGTAGTAGCTACCACCGAAAACGCTGTTCCTCCGTGAATAGCCCCCGACGGAGCCCCAGTTAGATCGAGGCTTTCCACGCATGCGTTGTTGATTGGGCCGCAAAGCCCGGGGGATGAAGGTGAAGGATCTATCGGGAGCGGGGAAGACGTATCGTGGAGGTTTGTCGGGTAGAGATATACGGACAGGCTTGTCTCTGCGAAGAGGCGGGCGGTGGTCGGGTAGTTTGGTGTATTGTTTTACGGGAATGCCAGGGAAAATAGCAGGGGTCTTCATATCAGGCAAGTATACACGGACTTGGGCGTTGCCAATGTGTTTTTCCGTCGAAAGCGTACGATTGATGGGTGTGGTACTCGCCGCGCAGGTGGGAATGAAACCATTGCCGTTTGGAGGGCCTTCAACGTCGGGCACCTGTCGAGGCCGACGACGGACAGGTTCGGCAACGGTGTCGTGCATGTCGTGCGTCCATGGAGAATTCGTGGTTGGATCCAAAGGGTGGTGCATGTGGCTAGTTCAAGAATCAGCATCATCGAGTCATGCGAGAAAATCAAGCAAAGCAACGCAGTGTCTGTCTTGATGGAAACACGACATACCTGAATGGAGTGTAGGGGCCACCGACTCCGAACCGGCCGCCCCTGCCTCTTCCCCGGCCAAAAGGTCTGAAGCCGTTTCCGGCAGGCCCAGGATGGCGGTGGTCATGCATGAAGAAGGAGCCTCTATTAGGTACAAAGGCGGGATCTTCTTCTCTCCGGCGTTTGTAGTCCTCGTGCTCTTGTCGTCGCCGTTCGACTTGAGCACCGGGCTGCTGCTTCATAGCAGAGGCCGAACTGACCACAACGGGAGCTGAGGGAGACTTTGGCGGCGACAGAGCCACTTGATCAAAGTGCACCTCTTGCGATGGCGCGTTCTTGTCTTCGGTGGACAGGCCGTGGAGCATCATGTCCGTGTCGGATACTTTTTTCGCATTGCCGTTGGCCCCGGGGATCAGGCCGTTGCCCGATGTTCTCGCGGATGAGGCCCTGGCAGCGCCGCCATTGGAAGGCTTGGTAGCACCGTGTGAAGAGGTGGGCGATGCTTCATCGGCATTGCTCGTGTCGCTATCTTGACCGGCATCATCATCGGATATGGAGCCCTCAGTCAGAGAATCGTCATCGAGGTCCGGAGCTTCTGTACGACCATCATCATCACCTTCGTCCTCAACGCGGCGACGGTGGCCGATTTTTCGACGCCGAGGAGCGGGCATGGCTATCGAGGTAGATGCTGACGGCTGACTGGGAGGGCGTGATGTCACGAAGGCCAGGCGGCGGGCAGCGTGACAAAACTTCAAGCGGAGGGAGTCGTCAAGGACGAGGACGCGCTTCGATACACGGATACCATGCGCGGCAGGCGGTAATGATTCGCAAAGATGGATGGGAAGGTTTTGTAGATGACTGGAGTGGTCGTTGGCGCAAACCCGCCCCGCGGCGCTTGATGGTGACGAGGCAAGCAGGACGAGGGAGGGAAAAAAAAAAAAAGAGGCTGAATATGACGAAATAGCCCAGAGGGGGGCGGTGCCGAGCGAATGGCAGTAATCAGTATGTGGCCAGAGCCGGGCGAGGAAGAAGGGTAGGAAGAAGCAACTCGTTGCAGGCAGCTTAGTCGTCGAGTTGTGATGGTGACGAGTCTGGTGGGAGAAATGGAAACAAGGACGGGAAGGAAAAGATGGATTGACACAAGACGAGGCGAGGTGTTGTTGACGGAAGCACAGAGACAAGTGCGCGGCTAGAGGGTTTGGCGGCCAAGCAGAGCAGAGCAGACTGGATTGCAGACAGCACTGACACGTCTGGTGCTGGTGGTGCTGTCCCGGGCCGCTGACGCTGGGCATGGGCAGAGTCTGGTGGGCATCGACGGGTCACGTCAGTCACTGAAGGTCAATCACCAGGCTGTGATTGGGCGTGGCCCCCGTTGCAGCTAGGCACCTCCCTAGCTGCGACGGCGACTTGGTACCTGCACAGCAGACATCCAGCGACTGAAGGACTGCGTAGCTCGCTGGGCTTGTTGATTCATTGGAAATCCACCACATGCACCTTGACCACTCGTTCATTAACATCAGCGGCAATGCGGCGCCACAGAACACGCGTTGCCGACAGACGGACCAGTCTAGTCTGGTGCCAGTCTCGTCGGCCAAGCGGTGAGGTACCTACTGCGAGCTATCTGCATCTGGAGCGGTTGTGCAGCTCCCGCACGAGCTGATGCCATCATCGGGTAGTCGACAGTGCACCGACCCTCTCGACAGTCTGGTGACACAGAGCCCAAGCCGAAGGAGAAGGATGAGACCGGAAGAAAAATGGAAAGGAGAGGAAGGGGGAAGGGGGAACAAGAAAAGAACAGAACAGAAGAAAGCTGGGTGACCTGGTATCCATCCGACTTTGCATCTCGCTGTCGATCCAAGATCTTTCGATTCCAGCGCCACTCAAAAAGTCAGAACTCACCGAAAACACCAACAGCCTGCCTGACGCCGTATCCGCTCCGCACCTTTCCCATCAAAAGTACTTGTGTATCAGAGCAGGCTCCGTCAACGTACCTGAGTCTTTTTCCGACCTCGCCGCTCTGTCGGCGCAGGCTGGCAAGCGCACGCATCGGGTCAAAATCTATTGCGTGTCTCTGCATCTCCCCCGTTATGGCAGCAAATAGTTACAACATGGCCATGTACCTTGGGGATTGAGGATGAGAATTTGCTCAACCAGATCTGTTTGTCAGCGCGGAGCCATTTATTGTAGAGGGAATGTTTGACGAGTACGGGCAAGTACCTGGTCACGTACCTAGGCACCACCTATCTGCCAGGCAAGTAACCTAAATACCTACACCTACATCCAGACGTGCTAGTCCGGTACTGGGTAGTGCCGCCTTGTATGTACGGACCGAACGAAGGACGGAAATGGTCCGTAACAAAGATGTAGGAGTGTCCATGTCAGGCTCGTTGCGCCGAAGCTAGTCCATGTTTCAGCCGGTACCCCTCCAGGGAACTTGCTGGTGAAATTGACAAAGGGTTTTTTTTCTTTATCCAAGCCGTTCCCTCATCGGACTCGTTTTCCTCTTTGCGTTCCCCCAAAAAAAGAATTAAAATATTGCACGGCCGTCTGTTCTCCATTTATTGCTCTCTGGGGAACTCGCGGTCCAACCTCGCTCTCCCCTCGGAGTCACTTGCAGGCCAACGAACATGCTTCAAGCCAGAATCACGCTGGCATGAGATGAGTTGCCCGGGATGCCGTAGAGCCGTCATTCAGCATCTCTGGTGCGCTTGGGCGAGATCGAACACGGCCCAATCGAAGTTGAGGACTACCAGACACGTTGCTGCCCGCTCCAATTCGCTTGACGGGCGGACATGTCTGCCGCATCAAGACCCAATGGCCGCACGTGGAGAGAGGAGTCCCGTGCATGAGTTTGTGAGAGGGGGGCATTGAAAGAGCAGCAGTCATACAAATCGATGAAGAGACAAGAAAAGGAGCACAGCTTTGCTGGTGATGGCGCCACTGTTCATTTCTCACATCTTGCCTCGTTGAGGCCAGACAAAATCCCATGACCATCATCTGGCAGCCACCCGGGCTGGTTCGAACGTTGACTGTACGCTGACTTTTGTCCAGCGCGAATAGAGCGTGATGGTTGTTGGATCTACGTGCATACATACAGTACATATGTATTTAAGTACGTTTTTCTCGACTGGTATTGGTTGAGGATTTACATGCCGGCATTTATGCACATATACTGCATGTACATGCATGTATACTCGAGTCTGCTCAACATGCCTCGACATCTCGCTTCCCCCCCCCAATTATTCTGGGCTCCAAACACCTTGACCACCATAAGTTGCCAATTCAACCTTGTGCGCTCGTGGATCTCCCAGCACTACTACTAACGGGACGTTGGGGTGACGTACTTGGGCGTCTGCAGATGTGGATTCTGGAGTCAGTGAAAGATTCCTGGAGAGCACTGCGTCTTGACACTTGTCGGCGAGTGAGGTCCCTGTGGCGTGGCAGCAGCCAGGACGCCCAGTGCGAGTCTGGTAGTACTAGACAGACCAGAGACGCCAGAACACGTCATGAAAGGCTCTTTGGCTCTCGCTAGAGCCGTGGCAGCACGTTGTTTGAGTATTGCGCGCATCAAATATATGATTGTGGCCTGGTTTGATCAAGGACTGTGGGGTTCGTTTGTTTCTTTCCTTTATTGTTCGCTCCGTTAATTTAGAGACGATTAAGGTGAAAATGAAAGCTAAACACTAATTAACCAGGTACGTATTATTTTCATTAATAGGTAGGTAGTGAGCAATTCTATGGTGGGAATCGCTGAGGGCTTCCAAGAAAAATAGACGGCGAGGAAAGAGAGGGAAAGGGGAAATAGAGAGAGAGAGAGAGAGAGAGAGAGAGAGAGAGAGAGAGAGAGAGAGAGAGAGAGAAGGGTGTCCCGCGAGGAGAGGGGAAAGATGAGGAACCTTGCACTCATTTGTACCACCTGTTCCTGGCCCCCTACATAAGGAGCCCTCGCCACAAAATGCATTGGCGCATCCTGATGTTCACTTCAAGGCTTGCGGGCAAACCGGCTGGGACCACAGTCTCCCCCAAAACATGCTCGTGCATGACGTGCCCAAGAATGCAATGCAGTGGGCTCGCACATATACACATGCATACTATGTACATACAATACAAGTAGGTGTATGTGCCTACATACCTCTGTTGATATCTGGCCCCGTGTCGAGTGAGCGTGGTGGCGATCAGACTCTTGGGGAGAAGAGCACAGGCTCCCATCAATGTTCTGCAGCCGGCATGTGGTTTATCAGACTTTGGAGTTTGCTTCTGGGGCCGGGGATACCTGGGTGGTTGCCCTAGATGGCCTGGGGTTGGGCGATGTGACCAGCAGTTGTGTCGTAGGTATTCGGTATGGCTCGATCAATCATCCATGTCATGATTCAACGCAGCGTTCCGGAATGGTAACGAGGCTAACAAGAAGTTGTCAGTACGGTATGGCTTGCAGACCATGTACTTGTCAGTTGGAGAGAAAAACAAGAGAAAGACAAGGAAAGAAGGAAAGAAGGAAAAAAGGAAAGAAAGTAGAACGAAAAAGAAAGATGGAAGATGAAAAAAAAAGGCCATGAATCCCAATGTTGTAAAAGGCTCCGATTGGGCATGCGGAAATGGCCATCTAATCAAGCACGACGCGTGGGCGAAGCGCATTGAAGGAAATCAAAAATCGAAAATCAATATGGTGAGACGCTACAAGTTGCTTGATAACATGCATATCGCATGTGTCTCGGTTTCCAAGGTTGATTCATCGATGTGCGTGTGTGCGTGAGGGGTGTGAGTGTGAGGGCGAGTTGCGTGGTGTGGTGTGTTTGCCGGTTGGGCTACGTCGGGAAGATGCATCGAGATCGCTCAGACAGCATCCCAGATGAGCGGGGCTGGTTTTGTATTCGTCTGATTTTCTTGATTTTTGATTTTTTTTTTTTTTTAAAAAAGGAGAAAAAGAGGAGAAGAAACGACATTAGAAAAAAAGAATGCAAACCACATGAAATACCTTTGTCAAGAAGACCCGGTTCCTACTCTGGAGCATTGAATCAATCGCATTCCGTGGTATTCCGTCGCCAGTCATCCGACCCCTAGCAAAGCCCCCTCCCCATCTGTCAGACATGGCCACTGGAGCAAACAGGCCAAAAAGAAAGAAAAAAAACATACATGTCACGCACGCAGGTTCCGCAACATGTCCTCACATGTATACCAGATTGAGGACACAAATGAAAAAAAAGAAAAGAAAAGAAAAGAAAAGAAAAGAAAAGAAAAGAAAAGAAAAGAAAAGAAAAGAAAAGAAAAGAAAAGAAAAGAAAAGAAAAGAAAAGAAAAGAAA
>SRPZ01000159.1:0-67579 GCA_018360255.1 Claviceps maximensis
CTTAATAACTTAATAACTTAATAACTTAATAACTTAATAACTTAATAACTTAATAACTTAATAACTTAATAACTTAATAACTTAATAACTTAATAACTTAATATTAAAATTTATAAAAATAGGTGTAAAGGTTATTATTTTTAATCTTTTTTTGTAATTTTCTATATAGGAAACCCTAGATTAGGGAGAAAAACCTATATATAATTAATAAATAATTATTAATCTCTTTCCCTCTTAAGCCTTTCCTTCTTAAGCCTTTCTCTTTTAAGTCTTTCTAAGTTAAGTCTTTCTATCTTTGCCTTTTCTAATTTAAGCTAAGCTTTTATAAGCTCTAATTCTCTTTCCTTTAATTTAAGGCTAGCTCTTTAAGCATTAGAGACCCTAGAAGTAGAGGCTCTCTAAGGGGTTCTATAAGAGTTTAATAATTAGTAATAAATTATTAATAGTAATAATAAGAAAATATAATAGAAATAACTTACTTAATAAAGCTAGAAGAAAATACTAAGCTAGCATAGCTATTTCTATGCCTATTAGTTAAGTTTAATAATGGATTATTACATAGAACTACTAGGCTTAAAATAGGGCTTAATGCAAAGCTAGAGCTTATATTAAAAAAAGAAGCATTATCTTCTATTTTAAGATTTAAAGTAGTAGCTACTAAAGCTTATCTATATTATTATTCTCCTATAAAAGTTAATAAATAAATAATTAATTAAATAATAAATAACTTATATTATCTTCTAAATCTTATTAAAAGTCTGCCTTATATTAAAGTATCTTAATAGTTAGCTAAAGTACTAAAAGATATAGCAGCTTTAACTTTAGCTAGTAAGTTCTAATTATAATATGCATTTCTAAATACATAATTATTAGTTAAATACTAGATAATAAATTATAAAAAACTTACGTTTATAAAACCTTTAGTAGTGAGGAGTATTAGCTACTATAGTTATAAGATATCTTATAAAGTTGCTTAATATAATTTAAGTGATTTGTATAACTATCCTATTAGAAATCTTATATTTCTAAGCAACCTTTATATAGCCTAGTAGCTATAATTTCTTGCTTTTTATATTAAACCTAATTAGAAAGCTTTAGAAATTCTATAATAAATTAGTAAGGCATTAAAGACTAAAAAGAAATTACTTATAGGCAGCTAGTAAATCTAAAGCCTTATAGAAGCTAAAGATAGAAGGGTAAAGTAATAGCTCTATTATAATACGCTATAAAGCAATATTACTAAACTCTCCAATAGACTGGATTATTTACTCTATTTAAGAATTAGTAATTAATTTTTTATTTATAATAAATAATAAAATATTACTTACTAATACCTCTAGCAAAATGTATATAGCATAACTAAATACTTCTATAAGCATACTAGAAAAAGTCTCGATATTATAAATTAATATTATTAGTAAGATATTATAAAAACCCTAAAAAATTAGAATTTAAATACTTAATAAGGTATTATAAATGTCTTACTATTAATATAAGCTATATCTTAATTAAGAGTAATACTATATAGGCCTTAGCTATAAATATAGTACCACTAAAGCTTAATATTATATATATCTTCTAAGTATTAAAAAACCTTAGAAAACATATTATAATAAGCAACACTACTTTTTGCATTTATTATAATGCAGATAAGAGGGATTACTAAAGAAAATAAGCTATATATTAGTAAAGAGTTTATAATAAATTATTAAATAAATATACCTAGTTAAGCTTTATAGTTATAAGTGCCCTAAATAACTTCATTTATCTTAGAATCCTTAAGGTACTTAAAATTTATATTAACTTAGAAGGTCTTAAAGTTTAGCTTTTTAAAGAGCTTAATTTACTCTCTAAAAAACATAGCTATTAATAAATTAACGCTATTATCTTTAAAAATCTATATATACTTTAAAATATTAGTAATAACTTAGTTAATAATTAAGAATTACTTACTTAATTACTATTATCTTTATACTTAGAAAGATACTTAAAGTAGGCCCCTAGCCTAGATAATCCTAATAGATTATAAATTATTTTATACTTTTTAAGAAAATACCTTAGCTAACTATTATTAGCTAAGCTTAGATATATTTCTATAATTAATTGTGCATTAAAGTCTTATAATAAATCCTTAAAAGCTAAGGAATTAAGCTATATATCTAAGAAAATTAGTAAGAATTATAGATATTTATATAATAATAACTTACTTAAAGTATCTAGCTTTCTTTCTTCTCTTTTTAGAGTATCCTATAATAAATTAATAATGTGTTTTAGCGTTCTTTTTAGTAGAGAGGGGGGGTGGTTATAAGTGCCTTAATAATAAATTATAATATAGGGAATTAAGTTTCCCCTAGAAATTATAAAATTTATTTTAACTAGGTAACTTTTACACTAAATTTTACCTCTTCTACTATAAAAGTAAGTAATACCTAGAGAAAACAATTAATAATTACTTAGAAATTAATAAGAAGAATAATACTTACTACACTAATTTTTTTTTCTATTTATTTTTAAAGTAAAAAAACAAGTCTTATTTATTTTAAAGTTATTTAAATTATTAATTAATTCTTATATTAAATTTATAAAAGGCTAATATTCTATAGGAACACTAGTGCTTTAATAGCTATTATAGTGAGTGGATACATAAATATAATGTAAAAAATATATTTTTTCTAGTATTATAAGCTAAAGATAGTTAGTTAAAAATATATTAAAAAGTAAATAAAAAAAATAACTTATATTATAACTTATCTCAATAATTTAAGGTTTATAAGGCTATAATTCTAGAAAATGTGTGGCTTTTGCATAAGATATATGCCTTTTATAGTTAGAAAGCTAGGTATAAATCCATCTAGAAAAATTAGTAAAAAATATAAAAAAATTCTTTAGAAATTACTTATATTATTGCAGATCTTTCTAGAGATAGAGAGTATAATCCATTAAAAATCTCTTACTACTGCTCCTAATATAAAGACATTACTTTATTATAAGCCCAATTTTTAAGCTATTTATCTAAGTGCTTATAATGCCTAATTCTAGAGTATTAATATTAATAAAGAACAATAGAAATTAACTTTAAAAAAGCTAAGATTATTATAGATTTTAGGTTCCTTTACCTTAATAAATACTAAATCTATTAAAAATTAAATATCTTACCTTATAGTTTTATATAAAACACTTACTATAAACTAAGGCTCTTTATACTAAGTTTTAGTTAAACCCTTAGTAAAGATAAGGTAAGCATAACTAGTTTTAGATGTTTTTAGCTAGTCTAGAATAATCAGTAAATAATAAATTATAGTTGCAGTAAGTGTGCCTTTTTAAATAGAATTCTAACTAAATTAAGCCAGATTTATAGATAAAATAACTAGTGTTAAACTAGAGATAACTCTACTAGCTTCTTTACTTTATAAAATATCCTATACTAATTAGTAAATAATTAAAGATCTAATAAAAATATTATACCTATTTAGACTTAGATAAATTCACTAAGTTATTAGAATTTAGAATAAGTTATTTATTAACTACATTCTAATCCATATTAATACTACTAGTATTAGTAGTAGTATTAATAGAGGAAGTATTAAGGTTAATAATCTTAGATATAATAAATTAAAAACTTCTAACTTTTCTAATTTTCCTAATTTTTCCTAATTTTTTCTGATTTTTTCTAATTTTTCTAATTTTTTTCTAACTTTTTTCTTAGAAGAGAAGGTGTAGTATATAGATATATAATTAATTAGAAATTAATTATAAGTTAGAGATAAAAAGACGTTTTTTTTCTAGATTTTTTCTGATTTTTTCTTAAATTTTTACTAACTTTTTTCCTAGAAGAGAAGGTATAGTATATAGGTATATAATTAATTAGAAATTAATTATAAGGTAGAAATAAAAGAGTTTTTTTTTGGATTTTTTTTCTAGATTTTCTTGATTTTTTTCTAACTTTTTTTTCTAACTTTTTTTCTAACTTTTTCCCTAGAAGAGAAGGTGTAGTATATAGGTATATAATTAATTAGAAATTAATTATAAGGTAAAAATAAAAGAGTTTTTTTTTAGATTTTTTTCTAGATTTTTTTTCTTAGAAAAGATATATAAAGAGTAAGATAGTAAGGCTATAGTAAGGATAGTTATATAATAAATTATAAATTAATTATTAAGTTATGCATATATTTATAAAGGAAAATTTTATAGAATATAACTATATTGCATAGGCACACGCGCTCTAGTCACATAATTAATTAATTATTAATCGATTATTAATCGATTGTCGCGGGCGCTGACCTAAGGGTTGGTCCCTACCGACGTCACGTGGTCTACGCAAAAAAGTGGAGCATCCCTCAGGTCAACTAGTCGACCTACCCTCATGTTATCTGTAGCCTCGGTCGAGGGGGACCGCCCCGTTTCCCTCGAAATGTGGGCTCTGAGTGGGCTCTGAGTGGGCTCTGGGGGCTGCGGGCTGCGGGCTGTGGGGGATCCGATCCAGCGAACAAGGGTCCTTTTGCTTCGTCGCCTGGTGGGGCCTGACGATAGGGCCGTGGCTCTCTACCGCCCCCAGTGTCAGCAGGCTGGAGCGTGCGGCATGTGCTGTGCTGCATGTATGTAGTATGCACGGCAAAAACATGGGCATGGTCGTGGTCGTGGTCGTGGTCGTGGCCGTGGTCTTGGTCATCGTCATGTATGTATGTACGTCCTGGCTCTTTGAATCTCGGCTACATTAGCCGCCGTCTGGCGAACGTTGGGGGGGGGGGGGGGGCTGGAAGGTGAAAAGGTGAATGTACAAGGGAAATCATAGGCATTGATTTGCGCGTGCGTGAATTGCCTGAGCGAGATCGGCGTCCACAACACGCGCAGGGGAAGGAAGCACCGGGGCTGGGGAACATGGAATGACCATGCTCCTTCTCTCTCTCCTCTCTCTCCTCTTTCTCTCTATCCGCCCCCCCCCCCAACCAACCCCCCCCAACCCCTCTCAGCCTGCTATCGAACGAATGCAGAGCTGCGTCTCTTCGTGAGGGTTCCGGATTTTTCAGGCTCGTTCCTTTTCCATTTTGATGAGAAATTACTGCTACGCGTGACGCGAATCTCTTGAAGGATATGATTCTCTGTTTTCTCGTCACGCCAACATGTACATACGCACATGTTTTGCGTATAAAGTTGAACATGTAGTTGAATGTGTAAGTGAATACCTATTCACTTACATAGGTATGTAGTCAAATACGTACATAGGTACAATATATTGTCGGTATTTTTCATCCTTTCTCTTTCACCACCACCAACACCACCACCACAGCAACAACAACGACGACGACGGCAACGGCAACAGCGGCAAGCCTTCTTACGACAGCATCGTATCAGCCTTCACTCCGTCCCTCCATTGAACTGGCGTCTGCCCATGCCAGCATTCCAGCGCAAAACAAGTCGGCGATGAGCCGTCTCAGTTTCCCAACGGTTTCGGATACCGGGCGTGTATGAGCACACCCAAACCTTGGACGCGTACGGGCGCGCCTCTTTTTCACCTTTTCGCCTGTTCGCTGTTCACATGTACGCACCCATCCGTACAAACATGAGGAGAGACGCAGACGCCCGAGCGTCGACGCCAACGACGGCGTGTCCAACGGATTCTACACAGTCCTGCTCTCATCAAGCTTCGGTTGGGCGACCCCCTTGTTTGTGGTTTTGTACATGTATTTATGTATACATATGTATGTACATATATACATATGCGCTGCAATGCCATGCACGGCAGCATTGCGACGCTTGAACAGAGAAGGCAAAGAACGGGTATGGAAGGAGGGGCGGCATGGAAGGATTTGATATCTCGGTCGCATGGTCTATCGGAGCATCTACTACGCTACGTCGCCACGAACGATAGTGGCATGGCATGGCACATCGCTCGTCAAGTCAGGGTCGTCTGCTTGGCGCCGCCATGCCGTCTGACTGCAGCGGATTGGTTGTTGGGCAATGATGACGACTTTCCGCTGCAGCATCATGCTACCGCTTACGGGGTGACATTGCTGAGCAGAAATGAGAAGGCGTCGAAAAATAAACGAAAAAAGAAAAAAATAAAAATATCTCGAATGAGCAAGATCTAGGTAAAACTCTACTCAACACAAATCGCGTGAGGAATTCATTTGGGTCGCCTCCCAAGGCCGTTGGTCCCTCGATATTCGCGCCTTCTCCCCCCTCTCCCTTCCCTCTCCAAGAACTATCAGTGAGCAGAGACACGATGACGCGACTCCCGGGGAACTTAAAAAAAAAAAAAAAAAAAAAAAAAAAAAAAAAGGTCATGGGACTTGCAAGAACATGCATACAGTATGTACATATGTACGTGTAGGTAGGTTCTGACGGCTGGCTATTCCAGACGAGACGAGACCAGACCGAACCAAGACGCGACGCAGACTTTCATAAGCATATTTAATAAGCACACACCCCTCGGTAAGGACACTAGACCAGGCCAGACCAGACCAGACCAGGCTAGACTAAACTAGACTAGACTAGACCAGAGCAAACTCGAGCAGACTGGAGGGTTCTGGTCCGGTCGGTCTGGTCTGGTCTGGTCTGGTATCTGGCATCTGGTCAAGACGTGGGAGGCGGAAACGTGAGGGAAAAGAAAATGGGCCAGACAAAAGGGCACTAAGGCAAGGTACCTCGCAGCTAGTCAAAAGCTTGGCAGGCGACCAGCCGATTTGATCCGAAAAAGGCGCCCGCCCGCCCGCCCGCCAGCCAGCCAGAAGCGTGGGATTTCGCTTCCCCACGATGCCGATGCTCGAGACGAGACCAGACCCAAAGGCCACCCCCCCCAAAAGATGAAGATGCCCGGGTGATGCGAGACAAGATATGGCCATCCGGTGCTTGATACGATACGCAACGGACGGCATTGCGAGCGAGCGAGCGTGCGTGGCCAAGCTACCTGCCTAGTCTGTCGAGGCCAGCACACTGACATGACAATTTCAGATTCATTTCCCACCAGCATCATCACCATCATCATCACCGTCGCCATCTCCATCATGGTCGTCATCATCATCTAGACTGCACAGAGCCACAGGTTTTAACCGCACTATCGCCTGATGACACCTGTTTGACGACACGTAATAACGTGTGATGCGTGCAGGAACGAGAAGAAAAGAAAGAATCACCTGCGTGTCACCGTGACACCGCGTTTGAGGAACAAGGCAAGGGCTTCTAGTCTGGCTTTTTTTTTTTTTTTTTTTTTTTTTTTTTTTTTTTTTTTTTTTTTTTTTTTTTTTTTTTTTGTGTGTGTGTGTGTGTCTCTCTCTCTTTATTTCCATCCCCTTGAGCGCCCTGAGGAATGGGCTCTCATGTCTCTAGTCTCTAGATGGGGCGGACAGCGGTGCTCTAGGTTCTGATTTGTTGGTTGGTCCAATGTGTATTTTTTCTTCCATTCAGCTCCCTTGCATTGCATTTTATTTTAATTTGTGTGACTGTATGTGTGTGTGTGTTTTTGTATCAAGAGACACGAACCCCCCCCCTTTTTCCCCCCAAGGGGGATTTGGCTAAAACAGAAACGACATGTTTCAAATAATAAAAGGAGGTATAGTCGTCGGCACACATCTTTTCCATCATCTTGTTTTTTTCCCCTCGGAGAAGGAAGAAATAGAAACAGGATAAGAAAACAAAGATAATAGAAAGGAAACAAAAAAAAAAAAAAAAAAAATCTCTAGACTACTCCCTCGCGATGCATAATTGCTCAATGCCAGTCTGCAGTCTGCAGTCCCAGTGCATGTACATTGCAGACAAGGCACGAGTCGCTGGATTCGGCCGATCGGTCGAGATGCCTCGAATAGCATCTTATGTCCCGTCCGCATATACAATGCCCCTTATATGTATCGACATACGCACATTACCGTGTAAGCAACGCAGTAAGGTAGCATGAACAGCACACACACACACACACACACACACACATGCTTCATCCCAGAAGTTGCCGTCCGCCCCCCTATCCTCGACACCAAAAAAAACGCAAGTGGCGTGCGAGGCCCGACGCATAAAACACACGAGACGAAAATAAATACCGCCCGGCGACTCCCCCGCCCCCTCCCTGCATGGGCAGGTTAGAATAAAAGCGCGCAGATACGGCGCGTGCCCCAGCTGTCCATGGAATGTGCAAGAAAATGTACATACATACATACATATGTATGCACATACGCGAGCACATATGCGTATTGGATGTCGCATCTCGGCCGTCCGCGCCGCCCCGGACTCGGCTCCGGCATATTCGTGCCGTCTCCGACTGCATTTACGAGGACGTTGACTTGACGCAGGGGGGATCGGCGGCGGCGGCGGCGACAGCCCCCTTGACGTGGGCAGGGGGACGACAAATGGCGCCATGATGGGGGGGGGGGGCTTTGTGTGCTTTGTTGTTGTGTGTGGGATGCTTGTGTGTTCTAAAATGCCAAGTGTATATGTGAACATGTGTGTGCTTTGTTGCGTGTTCTTGCTCGTGGAAAATGCCAAGTGTATATGTGAATATATGTGTGCTTTATTATTGTTTGTAGGAATGCTTAGGTGTGTTCTTATTTATATAAGATGCTAAGTGTAGATATATATATATGCTTTATTGTTATATATGGGAATGCTTAGGTATGTTCTTGCTGGTGGAAAATGCCAAGTGTAGATATAAACATATATATACGCTTTATTATATGTTCCTCCTCGTGAAAATGCCAAGTGTAGAAAATATATGTGTGTGCTTTACTATTATATGTTCCTCCTCGTGAAAATGCCAAGTGTAGATATAAACACGTATAGATACGACATTCAAATATCTACATGTACATTACATATAATTTAGAAACCAAGAGTGACAAATACCTGCCCTCGAAATCGGGTACAGAATCGTTGGATCCCTGAGTCTATGTACATGTGAATTTTACATGAGCGTACAGAAATCCATAATGGTGTAGACGATAAAATATGTCGAGGATAACCTATGAAGAAGAAGAATGAGAAAAGACACATCCACGCTCCAAGACGGACAAGTTGTGGAAAACAGTGACACTTCAACCCATCCATAAACGCCGTACATCTTGATTGAAATGTCCCGATTCTTATTTCAAGTCTGACTAGTTGCCTGCGTGGGCAACTCTTGCTCTCTTGACAACCCACATATCCCAAACACCGTCTGTTTTCCCGCTAATATCATGCCGACCATGTGAAAAGTAAAATACATGATGAAAAAAGTGCCAAAAAAAATAGATAAATGCTGCCAAACCGTCGCCTGTTGCTCTTCTTTTGTTTGTTTTCCTTCTTCTCCATCCTGCCTCGTACCGACTTTCTGTTCTTCCTCACCATCCAGTCACATTTATTCTTATTCCAGACCTTGCGCGATTGTGTATTCTGTTTTTGTTGTTTCCAAAAGCGCAACCGTCCAGAAAAAAAAAATCGCGTCAAATGACACTTTGACATGTCGTGCCCCGACGGGATTTTTTGTGTTGCTACTTATTTGTTTTTGTCCAGTGGATGACTGGTTTGGTCAGGGTTGCGTCGTGTCTCTCGTAATATCGTCAAGTCCTGGTCCGGATATGTGCCAATTGCTCTCGCTTGAAAAGCCCAAATTCCACGTCGAAGCTCATATGTATCCATGAAACAGCCCTACCTTGTGGGCAGGCCTACAGAATGACGCATCTAGGTTGGTCTCTGGCCCTACGTCCCGTTCGCCACTTGAGTTTGTGACCGCTTCTAAACGAGTCAAATTTGAAGCCACCGTCGTCTGTCTCGATGGAGGCCAGATATTCATCGTCTTTCCGAAGCATTTGTCGGCAAAGATCAATAAACACCTCATCAACGTTTGCTGCACGTATATAAAACATTAGTGTCTGATCACTAAGCGGCATCCGTTCAGAAGGAGAGAGAAAAGGAGAGAGGGGGAGCATAGGAGGAGAGACTGGGGATGCATACTCCTTGTCCGGGCACTGGACTCATAATACGGTGCCCCCCATCGTTGCGATATCGAGAATCCCTTGGCCCGTTGTACGACGCGGCTTTCTTCCAAGTCGGCTTTATTACCCACAATAACCATGGGAACGTTTTCATCATCCTTGATTCGGATGATTTCTTCTCTCAAACCCGCGAGCTCGTTTAGCGAGGACGGGGATGTTATGCTAAACACGAGTAAGAACCCTTGTCCGGTTTTCATGTACAAGTCTCGCATCGCAACTGATTTCTGGCATCAGCGACCGCCCCCATGCATCAATACTGTTTGTTGTTCAGCGAGTGGAGGGCTCTTACCAAATTGTTCGGTTCCTGCCGTATCAAGACTAGTTTTTTGTGGCACGCATGTCAGTAGGTGAGCCGTTCTCTTCTCGTCTCAATGCTGGGTTGAAGCTCCTTTGAACCGCCACTCCAAGCCATAAACTTACATCTCCAAAACCACTTGTCGACCCTGCCCCTCACAAGTCAGCAACATTGAAGCATGGTTCCACTATGGCGAAGCACTCTATCTTACATCGACTTGGATTTGGGTCCTGTAGGAGTCTTCTATGGTTGGATCATAACTTTCAATCCATTCGTTGTGTACAAATTGCGCTGGTACATATGGCGTGAGTACGGATCTTTCCACGTCTCTGGTCTCTCAGGCTGAGTCACATGAGATTTCCCCATCTTCTTTTACTTACCCGTCAAACAGCTCTTACCCACACCGCCTAAAGAGAGGGAATTATAGTCAGAAAAGAAGAAGGAAAATCGATGTTGAGGATTGACGCTGACGCACCTGCTCCCAGGACCACCACATGAAGCTCACGACTGTTGAAAGAAGGGCGCACGGGTCAGCAAGAGTCGGCGCAAGAATGGGAGTGATGAAAGCTGGCGTATTCATGAGGACGTACCTCGCTGGCACATGGTATCGAGGCGCCATGATTGATATGAAATCTGTATGGCGATAAAAGTCGAGGATTAAAATGAGCGAGTGTAGTTATGTTTACGGCGCCGCGCCACAGATTTCGCGTGGCAATCAAATGTCACTGGGCCTTCACTCCAGGCCAGACGTCGGTGGAGCGCCGTGGGCAAAATGGAAAGGTGGAATTGACGGCAACCGAGTCCAATATATTTGATTGATTGATCGATTGATTGCCAAATGAGAGGACACGATGCGAAGAGACAGACGCCGTGACGTTTTCCAGCAGAATCGGTAAAGCGCGAGGGCGGGCACGATCACCATGAAAAAAAAAAAAACCCGTTGTATATGGACGCCGTGCAGATGTAATTATGATCTTTTGTTCCAGCTGACTGACGAAAGAATGCCGACTGCTCTGTTCCAATGAATGAAGGAGGAAATGTCAATTGTTCAGTCTTCGAGCCGAGTAAAGACTTGGAGTTTCGAATGGGGAGGGAATGTAAATTCTGGGCTCTTTTTCTTTGAGCACGTGTCTGGTTGAATGTAGCCAAGCGTGTCGTGTCTATCCAGTGCCGGGATTTCTTCTGGGTGTTCCTCTCCTGAAGTTCTAGACTAGAGCCAAATTCGGCCGGCTGGCGATGTCGAGGGGCTGGCTGTGGACAGCGGACAGCGAAAAGCGGACAGCGCAAGGGGTTCTGGCTAGAGAATGCGACGTGTTGGGACGCAGCCTTGCAGGTGACTTTCGGTCGAGCAGGGCGCGAGGCAAATAGGGTCTTGCGTCGGGTACGAGAAACTGATTCCCCCCGCCCTCTATATGGTGAGTGGTCGTCGAGGAGTGATGATGAGTGCACTCTGGCTCTGGCTGGCTTGTTGGCTTGGCTGGGCCGGGCTGTCCACTTTTGGCTCCGACAGCTTGAAGGTTGAAAGGCAGCGATGCAAATTGGAAAACTGGATTTAGTTTGATTAAAGGCAAGGCTGGTTGGAACCGCCGAGAGTGGGGCACCATGTGCTGGAGCCGCAAGCTCAAGCCGGAGAGTAAATGGATTAGCACCGGATGTCGGGGATGGCGGGTGGGTGGCAGGACGAGAGAAAAGCAGGAGAGGCAGGCGAGGCAGGAGAGGCCGACGAGGCAGGCGAGGCGGCAGGAGGCAGGAGGCAGGAGAAGCGGCAGGAGGCAGGAGGCAGGAGGCAGGGAGGGAAATCAGGAAGTCGGGAAGGAAGGACAAGTCAAAATAAGAATAATATTGACATCTGAAAACCAAGCAGATAGAATCGAGAGAATAAAGGGACCTGGCGCCGCGGACATGGAAGGAGCGCGCGAGACGTCCAAGCATGGCTGGCGGCCGGGGCGATGGTTTTATCGATTCTCTGGCGCGCTGGTGCCCTCGCAGGGACTCCGTGCGATAGATGCCCGTGACATGGACCCTGGGAGGAGCTGGGAGGAGGAAGGGACGACCAGCCCACTTGTTGCTCAACCCACTTACTTGCTGCATGACTATGACTGCATGCATGTCTGTCCGTCCTGTACCATGGGCTGGACGCCCGGCAGGCAGGCCACATGGGCGTGGACATGGATGGAGTCGTCTTAGGGTCGGGGTTGCGATTTTGATTTTGTTTTATTATTCTTGTTCTTATCACTATTATTCTTGTCATTATCACTATTGTTCTTGTCATTATCACTATTCTTCTTACCAGACTCGACTCGACGACTCTCACGTCGCTCTCTCCTTCCTCCCTCCTCAGCCAGGAGAATGGAGACTGAAGCGTGGTCCCGACATCCATGTACACGGTTCCAATTGCGACCACCAGCCACGGCCCCCACCGGACAAACAATCAGGCACCAGACACTTTCGTTATTCGCTTCCAGACCAAGTGATGGTCAGTCGTGTTGGGAATTTGAAATCAATCAACCCACGTCCAAAAGGCTGCAAGCCTGGCACGTTCGGCGACAGCCCACGGGGCATCAATCGTTTCGTCCGCAGGGCTCTCTTTTTCTCTCCAGATATCCTGACAAACCTCCCGCTTGCCCCCTGGAACTCCTCAGCGCGCGTGTGTGCGTCACTCTGCTCCTTGACGAGCAGTCCATGTGATAAAGTACAGAGAATTGATTTTTTTTTCCCCTACCTGTCAGTCAGAGTCGTGTTCGCGCAACCCAAGGGTTCTATGGTCCGAGGCCCATTGAACCAGTCGAGAGTAGATGAATGGATGCGTTCTCAGTTCGTTAGGGCCAATGGTTCACCAGACCGCCCATCACATCACTTGGACATACAAGGCACATACAATTGTATGTATATCTATATGTCTGTAAGCACCGAGGCGTGACTATCGTCTCCCGTTTTTAAATGTCTGATTGGCGGCCCTCGTTTCAGATATGTTTGACTCTGGATACGGATTCTGGTGTTCTGGTGTCTGCGTCTGCGTCTGTCTGTGTCTGGTGTACAAGTACAAGTACAAGTCTCCGGTTGACTGGCCCCTGATTCCAAGTACCGTGTGGCTGATCCAGCATCATCTTCTCACCAGTTCCGAAGCCGAAACCAAATCCCACATGGAAGACCTGCGATGCCCCTGCCCCCCCCCCCCCCCCCCCCCCCCCAATTGTCGCGCCCACCTTCGTCTGGTCTCCACTACCCACTGTAATCTGCAGGGTCCGCTCGACAACGAAAAATCCAGTCTTGATCTGCTCACATCCATCTTGACGTTCTGGGGGCCAGAGGTTGGTTATGTGGCTTTCACATGCAGATGCTTGGCCTGGCGGGCCGTCGTTGCTGGTTCGAAAACGCCTGGTTGCCTGCTTGTGGCGGCGGAGGACTCGACGGTGATGGCTGCCGGAAATGGCTGGCGACACGCCCGTCCTTGTATCCTTTGGGATGCCATTGCCGTTGCCATTGCCATTGTCACGCATGCCACCGCCAGCCACTGCTCATGCCACAACTACCGCGCTCCGTTGATGATGCAGTTGTGGCAGGACAAAAAACACACAGACCTAGCGTAGCGTAGCGTTTGTCTCGTCTTGATTGCCGTTTCGAGAGCGTGCGCAAACATGCGTGGATCATGCAGCAGCAACTAGACCCAAGACAGACAGACGTAGTACCCATGCGCCTGTTTTCGCGGAAAAAGATATCTTGGATGGTGCTTTTTTTTTATCCCCTCCTTCCTCTCCGCGCAATCCCTTCCGAGTGAACTGCCATTTCGCCTCATCTTACCAGTACCTGCTATGGCCGCTATGAATAGCAACCGGTAACCACAAGGGCATATGTATGTACACTCACTGTATATATGACGATCCGTCGTGCGTCTGCGTCTTTGCACAAGTCCATGAAATGTACCATTCATGCACATGTACGTACGCACATATATCCATTCTCCATCTTGACCAGTGTTCCATGTCCGATGCCCCCCCACTTCAGACCATGCGGAGGACCAGACGACTCCCAGACTCTTGGAATTCGGACGCGGGAACATCTGGAGTACATATCTGGAGTACATATGCCTGTATGTACGCAGACACCAGATCCAGGACACAGCATCATATCATGGTAGGCCGCGCGGGCCCTCTCCGTCCCGACACCCCCGGCCTGACGGACTCGTCGCCGTGCCTGGACTTGTGATGGACGAATAATGTATAGTAATGACGATGTCATCATAATAATAATCATGATAAAATGATAATAAAATGATAATGAAATCCTATAAAATCAAAAATAATAACAAATAGCAGTATATATACATAGCATGCCCCAGCCAAGTCGTCATCGTACATAGCTAGCCAAACAAGCCTCGTAACCTGTTTCATACGCGCAAACCCAACAGACATACCCTGTCCCGCGCAAAATACAACGCTTGTACGCCAGTCATCCAAGATGCACACCCAGCCGGCGACGGCATCAACGCCAAGAAGCACCCGCAACAGAAAAACACAAAACACAAACAACGCCCAACAGACTCGTGCGAACGCTACGGAATCGTCTCGACACGTCATGCCCAGAATCAGAATGCGAATTGCCCTTGGTCCTTGGATAGATATATTACGCCCCCCTGTCTCCCTGTGTCCCTGCGTCTGATTCTTACAACTATTATTGTCCTCGGTGCCCCATCTCTCCTGCATATTTGTTTGGCTTTTTTAAGGAAAAAACACACACAAAAAAACACACAAAAAAAAAAACCAAAGGAAGAAGAGAACTATGCGCTTTAATTATGAAATACATGCAATTACACAATGCAGAACCACACTTTCCCCATCTCCAGCTCGCCAAGCCAGAATCATTTCGAGATGTGGATTTTTTTTTTCTTTTTTTTATAAAAAATACAGATAATACAAAACGCACACAAATGAAAACCTTATGCTTTGGATGAAGTGCTATTTCCCGATAACAGACGGGAAATCTGTTGATAAAAGGAAAAAAAAGAAAAAAAAAAGAAAAAAAAAGAAAACAACGCCCGCTCATAATGTGCACAAAGGAACAAAAAGAGAGAGAGAAAAGACAAAAAAAAAATAGGCCAAGAGTGATAGTGGTCCTTCGGCCTAATATGGTGGCTTGCTTAGATTGCCTAGGTTCCCTTCTCCTGACCGACTATCTATCCCCCGGAGGAGGTCTTGCAGATTCATCGTCTTGTTACCACCTTCTTCGCCGAAACGCATGGCCTGCGATCCGAAACTCTCTTTGCTGCGACTACTTAGATTGCGCTTCCCGTTTGGCCACAATTCGAGGGGCTGCATGCCCATCTTGTTCGAGAACGACGTCATGTTGGGCAGTGGTGGTACCGGCGGGACGTCTTCGTCGCTCTCTTCTCTCTGGGACTGCATCGGCGAGCTTTCGTCGTGGAGGGCAGGTTTGGAGCTCAGTGGGCCACGCGACGGCGATGCCGAGGCTGACAATGACTTTGCTAGCAGCTCGCCCGTCGTGGTAGGAGGCCCGTCTGTCTGAGACGCAGCTGCGTTGCTGGCGCCCATGTCCGATAGGCTGTAGTCGCAGCTCAGCAGGCTCTCGTCGCTGTCGTCGTCTGCTCCGGCCGTCTCAGCCGCCGTCCCCGGAGATGCGGTCCCGGTAAGTACCATCTTCAGCTGTTCTACCGATGCGATGCCCGCCTTGCTTGACGTCGATCCTGAGGTTGACAGACCCCCACCAACACTAGACTTTCGTTGCCTAAACACAGATGCCATGTGTCTCTCGCCGTAGGTTTGCGACGTGTGCGGTCGCATGTTCTGGTGAGTCTGGAATGAAGAGAAGGGGCCCATGTGGCCGGCGTTGACTCCATTGAAAATTGCGCTACCATTACCACTGCCGCCACCACTGCCGCCGCCGCCGCCGTTGTTGTTGTTGTTGCCGACACCCGTGCTGATGGTGAGGCGGTTCTGTGTTGTGCCTGTAGTGCCTGCTTTGGACCCAACAAATGACTCGGCCTTCCCTGCCGCCGTGATGGCTGCCAAAACAGAATCTCGGGACCAGTCGGAAAGCATATGCTCTCTGAATCGAGCGGGCAGCTCTGTTCGCCCATTATTGCGTGCCTCAAGTCCGGCAGCACCGCCATTGGTGCCGTCTAGCATCGGTCCGTTATGATTGCGGTTCGGGGACGTCGGGGCCGGACTGGTCGGCGGTGACAAGTTGTTCTCTGAGTAGCTAGTCGCAATGCACTCAACCAGTGATGACCTGTCGTCAAACGGCAGGATCTCTTCCGTCTCCAGGGAGCTCAGATCCCAGCTCGGGTGAGGCCGAGGCTGACCAGGCGTCCCAATCTGCGCGGGTTCCAGCGCGGGAACTTGAACGCCTTCTACCCAGAATCCCTTGTTCTTCCGGCGCAAAATCTCCTTGTAGACTGCGCGACCGACGACCGACCCCTCAAAGTCGAACCTTTCGGCCAGGGCCCAGAAGTAGCCATGAGTGAGCGACGCGATGCGAACCTTGTGGATGGGCTGCTCCAGCTCTTGTATGTCCTCCTGTAGCCGGTATACCATGGGAATACCGCAACGTGCCGCGTTGACACCCAGTTTGAAAACAAGCTTCGTGAGCAGGCTGTGGAGCAGTGTGACATCACTGTCGTACTCCACGAACTCCAGAGCACTGTCGTAGATGGCGACATGAAGCAACGGCAGGAATTGGCAGCGGCGCGTTCGGGGCTGGCGCTCGCGGTTTGACGTGTTTGAGACCGCTCTTCGGCTGCCGACGGCGCCGGCGCCGGCGCCAGAAATGTCGCGGCTATTCTTGGCCGCGCGGTGGGAAATGACGGTCTCATCGCTCGCTCTCATATCCCGGTAGTCGAGTTCGCGGTCTAGCCAAGTCGACAAGGCATCAACGTAGGCTTTACGAACATTTCCGTCAGGATCACGCAATAGCCATTGAGTACCTTCCCAGACCTGGATGGGAACTCGAGTTCTGCTCAAATTCAAGTTGCCATTGTGGCCTGTCTTGGAACTCGCCAGTAGCAGAATCGCCTTCACAATCTTCAGCGCTGACAGTCGGCCCGAGGAATGCGAAAAGTATGTCTCCTGCAGAGACTGGCCGCTTGCCAAGTCGAGGGCTGATGGTGACGTGATATTGTCGGCGCCAGCGCCCGTGCCAGCCTCTGCCTTGTCGCCCGCGTGCATCAAGGAGGTGACGCTCGCTGATCGACTGTGTCTAATGCGACTGAACAAAGCGGCAATCATGTCGGAGACCTGGTCGGCGTAATATACGTGATTGGCTAGGTCACTCGTGCAGTCCTCAAGCCTCGACAGCAACTCATCGCGTTGAAGCCGGCAACCGTTCTCGTGTTGTTCGTTATCGATTCTGTCTTCGCTTTGGCTGCCCTCATGGCTGGATCCCCTACGCAGCTGAAAGAGTCTCTTAATCTGTCCAACAAGTCCGAGCTGAACATCCATGACACTAAGGCCAATCAGGTTGACATCCGAGCGAAGGAGGGATTGTATCATGGCGGTGAAGGTCAGGTGCTGCAAGAGGTTTTCTTCTCGCATTGGCGTCTTGTTCAGGACGTCGAGAGAAGCCAGGAGAATGACGTATCTGTCTTGCACTGGCGCCCATCGGGAGACAATGTCGAATATTTTGATGGCCCAGCCAGAGTCATGACCAGACGATTTCTCGCTGACGACGACAATCTCTCCCTCGGCGACCCTGTTGGAAACAAACTTGAGCAGGGCGGTAGTCGCGCCATAAATTTGGGCCCTATTAGGAACAACAAAAATTTGCTTGAGACACTGAATCGCAAACACGCCGGTTTCTTCCTCTGCAAGATTGTCTACATCCACAGCCGTGCCCGACAGGGCGAGTGGATTGGTGTCCCCCGCGAGATCTGCCGTTCGGACCGTGTTTACGCTCGAGCGACGATGTACAGGCTTTTCAGGGTCTCTCCTGCCATCAGCTTCCGCCCTCTCGAGTATTGTGTCGAGGAACACATCGTCGTCGGTCCACATGTTTTCGAGAATCATGGGCACAATGACATCGATCTGGCGACCCGCGACGGAGGAAAGAGCGTCTGAGCCCGCCACATGCTTGATGGCTACGAGACCAGCATTTCTCCACCGAGACTGGAGTGGCTTGCTGACTGGACCCTTTGCAGGAACATGCCTTGTGGAGGCAAGCTGAGCGTAGGACTGAACAACAGACTGATATCCTTGCAGATATGCGCTGTCGCCAAACAGCGATGACGCGTCATGATGTTGGCAGAAGGCTTCGAACGTAGGCAGCGACGACTCGACCATGGTGATGTCGTCGGATCGGAGAATCAGGTCGAGGATCTTGAGGACACACGGGGCGATGAGAGCAGCCTCTTTAGGCGACTTCTCAACAAGCGCAGCCAAGATGCCCAGCGTGACTTGGACATTTCTGATTGCGCCAAAAAAAAAGGGGGGAACAGGTCAGCATAGTACGATGGAGAGAGTCGGAGTGATGGAGTCGACAACAAAGAAAGAAAGAAAAAGCAGTGAAAATAGCACGCAGTAGGGAAGATAGACGCACCCAATCCGCATGCGCCAGACGTCGCTGGCTGTCTTTTTTTCGAGGAACGAGCCAATCTTTTGGATCTTTGATCGACGACTCGTAGCATAAAAGAGCAAATAGCTCAGCTCGCTGCTGTTGGGAGCAACATCGACAGCCCCCTTTGTTGTCTTGGGGTAGCACTTGAGCACCAAGACCTGATGCTTGGGCCGGCATCTGTCGTGGATGGCGTGCATGGCGTCTCGAGACTGCGAAGGTCGATGTTTCCTCCTTGGCGGGCGGGAGAAGCGGGAGAAGGCCTCGAGGCACGGGGGTGCGTGGGGGATGGACAGGAGCAGCCGCGGCGGACTGACTGTCAAGCAGACATCCAGAAGACCCAAAGGCGGAGGAGAGGCGATTGATAAGAAGAAAAGGAACGTGGGGTCAGCCAGGGAACAGCGGACGCGGAGGTTGATAGAGGTCTGGCGAGAGTCGGAGTTGGCGATGGTGCTGGTGCTGGCGTCAGGTCGAGGCGTCGAGCCGGCGAGGCTAGAGAGAGAGAGAGACGACAGGAATGGCCGGAGCGAGCCGCAGGACGACGACGCCGTGCAGACGGCCAGCCAGCAGACAGCAGCAGACGGCCAGTAGACGGCCAGTAGAGCAGATCGAGTCCTGGCCCCCAGCCCCCCTGAGACGTCCGAATGTTAGCACCAAAAAACTGTCTGGTCCAATCTGGTTTCAGTGCTGGTCCAGTCTAGTGCTGGTCTGGTCTGGCCTGGTCTGTTGCCCTGGCCTGGTCTTGTCTGCGCCCCCCCCCCCCCCCCCCCCCCCCCCCCCCCCCCCCCCCCTTCCCCCTCCCCCTGGCCTGGTGGCAATCGGACTGCCGCGGCTGGGTGCATGAGCACATGCAGCCAGCGATCTGGAACACCCAGACTCGACAATCAGTCTGAGTTGACCAGACCAGACATTACATTACACGCCAAGACAGCAATCCCGGCAGACAGAACATTCAAGCGGCGGACCTAGGACCCAACTGGAACCGCTCACACATGCACGATGAGCACTGCGAGCCGATCCAGCGCGACCATCTGTCCACACGCAAGTCTCCCGGCTTGACGGACTGGCTGGACTGGTCGCCCTTCTTGGGTGCCTGCCTACCTGCCTACCTACCTGCCTGGCACCCACAGCTTCTTCAACACTGCCAGGCGTCCCCACCACATGCATCCATCCCTCCATCTGTCCCCATCGATGCAGATGCAGACTGTCGATCAAAATCCATGTCCGTCCACGAGGCTCACGGGCTGCTCGCTCACTCGCTGCTGCACAGTAATCAGCCACCAGAAGTACCAGGCGAGACAGCGAGTCAATCGATGGCGGGCGCGTTCCAATGTTTAAAGCGCCGACGGGGCCCCTTCGCGACCGACGACTACTGTGGAGAATCTCCTCCCTCACCATAAAAGACACACTGGGTTGCTGGCGTCTTTGTAATCCTGTCATCCAACATCTAGTGGCCTACGGAACGGAAGGAAGGGGAAAAAACAGAGGAAAAGGAAAATCGAAAATGGAAAAAAAAAGAAAAGAAACGAGAAAACCCAAATAACAAGAAGTATATAATCAGAAATAGAAACAATGGGTCACGATCAAGCCGCGTCTCCTGCAGCTGTGTCGCGAAAACTCGGAAGAATATTCTTTTCAAAGGAAAAAAACGTCGATTATAATCACTTTCTGCTACTCTCCTTTCCTACCTCTCGCCAAAAAAAAATAAGCTCTAATCATTAACAACACATGAAGACCTTACAGGGAAAAAAAGAACGCCCAGCATCTTTGCTTTTTTTTATGCCACTGATGCAATCACCAGGGCAGCTACATCTTCTTCCTCACTCCTCACTGTGATTTTCGTCGTGACTCCTGACTTTGAGGAATATGCCATTCTCACATTCGCCACCACCCGGCCTCCGCGAACCGTCTTGCCCAGCAACTTGAGCGTGTGCGTGCTCGGGTTGATGGGCACATCAGTACCCTCCAATGGCTGCAACGAAAGAGCCTTGGCCAATTGCTCGGTAGCGTCTATTGTTGCCGGACCGTGTTAGCTTTGGGTGACAAAATATTTATGTGAAGCGTCGGAGACCAAAGTGTGTGCATTTTTTGTGTTTTGTGGTTTGTGTTGTATTGTGGATTCTCTTTCTTTCTTTCTTTTTTTTCTTTTTGGAGAAAAAAAAAAAAACAGACGCGTCGATTGTAACTTACCGGCAATGCTCTTCATGCTGCTTAGTTGTAAGGTCTCCTCTGCCTCCTCCCCGGAAGCACCAATCTGCTCCCACAGGTGGCTGAAATTGCTGGCAAACGTGGGAACAATGTAGTCGCTGCCGCTGAGATCAAACTCGGAGACCTCATACTCGTCGTCGTAGCCAGACTCCTCCGGCTCGCCATTGGACGGGTCAATTTCCTTGCTGGTGAACTTGAGAATGTTGGAAAATGTAGTCACGGGCATTGATTCTTCGCCATTGACCTTATTGAATGCCACATAGACCTTGCCTGGCTCGTCCGTGGCCAGTTTCTCCGCCTGAATAATGAAGACTTCCTCTAGTTCGTCCTCATCCCCAGGGGTCGCAACCACAGAGACGGCCTCAAGGATCGTATCCGGCAGTGTGTTCTTGACCTCGTACTGGAGCACAATATGCTCCTTGTAAATATGCTTCACCAAGGTCACGACGTACTCTGTCTCGGCCTCGGTAAGTTCGACAACGGGCGACGACTTGAGCACGTTGCCAAACTCTCTCATTTCGGGAATCTGCATCAGCTCCTCGGCATAGCGCTGAGCCTGCGCCGAAGCAGAAGCTGCAGCCTCCGCACCGCCGACAGGCGCCTTGGCAGGACCGACCTTGGGCGCTTTGAGGGTAGGGGCTGTGGCTGTGAGTTTCTTGGTCCGGTCCTCTGCATCGGCCTGCTCTCGAGTGACAATCGGGATGCTGGAAATATCAAAGGCCTCCGTGAATGCAGCCTGGTCCTCGGACGTGACGTACATGACGAGCTGGTGCTCGAAGACTGGGAGGGAAAACATGTTTTCATTCTTGACAAAGTTCTCAGCCATTGCGTCGTCCTCCTCACCCATGAGCTTTAGGTTGAGTGCCGCGCGGTCACGGACCTCGTCGTCAACGTCGTCCAAGCATCTGGTCAGCAGAACCTTGACGCTGGCCTTGACATCCGGGTCCTTCTGGCCGACACCAAACTTGGCCAGTGCGGTGACAGCCGCGGCTCGAACAATTGCATTTTCAAGCACAACTCTATTGTAAATGTAACGAATGTACTTGGTAGGCTGAGCGGTCTTGGGACCTTCCAACCCAATGAGGTGCAGAATGCGCACGGCAAGCTTCGTGAATTCGCAGTCCTCAATGAACTCGCACAAATGAGCAAGGGCCTCGTCCTTGGAGTCGGGGACAAATTTGATCAAATCAAACATACTCTCCACCACAGCACGCTTGAATTCGAAACCGCCCTCATCCCTAAGAATGCCGCTGAGAAACGTGAGCATGCCAGCTTGCTTGTTGGGGAACTTGAGGCACAAAGTTCGGATAGCCTCGACAATGGTGATCTTGAACTCGTCGGTGATCTCTGACATGAATCCAGATATCTGTTTCATGAGTCTGTCCACACTAGCCTCATTTCCGGTCTTGAGAAGGGTGGTGATGGCGAAAGTGGCAATAGATCGGTTGGAATTGGAGATGAGGAGCTCGATATCGGGGTTGCAGGTGCTGACAGCAGTAGGCTTGAAGGAAGCAAAGTTGTGAAGAATCCGGAGAGCGGCAAACTTGGTGACGGCGCGGGGAGAGGTCAAGAACAATTGCAGAACGTGGACTGCCTGCGAAACCTCGTTGTCGGAAACGTCGCGCATATCGCAAATAGCCTTGGCAGCCTCAAAGTTGACCATCTCGCTCTTGTGGCGCAGCCAGCCGTCTAGAAGCTGCATCATGGGCTTTCGCAGCGATGCATCTTCCTCGGCCAGCTGAGCAGCAAGCCGAACAAGCATAACAGTCGCGGCGGGGTTCTTGACAGCACCAGCAGCACTGAATTGCTGGACCATTTTCACGAGGGCCATTCGATCGTGCATGCGCATCTGGTACAAAAGTCCAATAGCGTGATATTGATTCATTGTGGAGTTGTTCATGGGCATCTGTCCGCTGGACGAGGAGAAACCTAGCGAGAAACCGCCAGATGACTTGTTCGAGGCAGCAGCCTCTTGGGTCTCGCTTTGCCAGCGACGAACGACGTCCTTGGCAATTGGCAGAAGATGGTATGAAGAAACTAATGCGGCAGTAGAGACTGATGGATTCTTGTCCACAATTGCCGTCTTCATGACCCTTTCGATCGATTGGACGGTCGTAGCCTGGGGACACACGGGTCAGTATTCTAACATGAGATGCCTAAGCAACGCCGAGAGGCATCGGGGGACACAAACGTCTATGATGCGACACAACGCTCGGATGGCGTTTGGCCTGTAGATGGCATCACTGCCGCCGCCAGTATCCTTCATAATGGTGCTGGTAACCATGATAATGTCCTCGGCAGAATTGGCCAGCTCCTTGATAATGAGATGCACCATTTGTCTGAGGCTGGCATCTTTGTTCTGGAATAGCTTGGAGATACCGAAAAAGAGGGTGGTGGCTTCGTTGGTGGGAAACTTCTCGCCCGTGTAGAGAAGAAGGGCAATCTTTGTGAGAAGAATTCGGCATCGTCGTGGTTGAATGGTGCCTTCGTTGAATATGCGAGCTGCCAGATGGTATTAGCCCAGGTCGGTGACGAGAGGAGAATGCTGGCAGCGCATCGCCGGTCTCGATGTTGCCACTGCTCTCCGACCTCACCATACCTTCTTGAAATACTTGAGAGCGGTCGACCTTGACCAGGCCCAGGTCGGCATCCTCGTCCTTCTTGCCGTAGCTCATGTTGGGCAACTACGTCGAAGGGGTGTTGGTCGTGAGTGTCCAATTGGGCTCTCCAGCGGCCGCGCTCGATATCACCACGTTGGCACTTGAGTCTCTCAGGGATGGGGGGGAGGTCGAGCGCTCACGTGACACCCCACACTTTATTGTACGCCGGTGGGCCATGATGCCAACCAGAGTCGACCTGCATCTGACAGTGTTCAATGCTTTCTCGAACGTGTCGTTCAGAATTAGCACAGACAGCTGCTGGATTGATTTTGCGAGCGCTTCGAAATGCATAAGACTGATACCCGAAGGCAGCCTGTCAAGACTCCAAAAGCCAAGCTAATACATTCTTCAAGTCTGGCGTCGCCTTTGCCCTGTTGAGATTCGTGTGTTCCCAGATAACCTTTCAAGGCTCAACGTCACGTCACCTGATGTCGCGACAAGATCCGCTTCTCGAACCGCGCGGCTTCGCTACGTTGGGTAGGTAATCCGAACGCTATTATTCACGTATCTACCTACATATGTAAGTGCCTCATATCTACCCAGGCAAATCTTGGCATCTGGGTTTGTCTTGGAAAAATACATTCATGGACATGTATTAAATCGAGGTTCCAATGATCCCACACACCATTTGGTCCCAGCCGCGCATCCCTCCTTCCGTCTCCCCGACGCGGTCTGGTACCAACTCCTCCCTCGCCCAGTCTGGCAGCCACGTAACAACGCTCTTTCCTCGAAGCAATGAGCCCACATTGACGCCAGCCTATTCGAATATCCTCAAGCCTTCAAGTCATATTTTATAAACACCAAATTTTGCCACGCTGTGTCCTGCATCCTGCATCCTGCGTCCACGCCTGCCTTGACGGCCTGATCCAGCATGCAGCAAGCATCCAAACCAAAGGGTAGAGGGCTCTTAGAGTTCGCAAGGGGGAAATCCGACAGCAATGCACACTACAACGCCTCTCCTGAGCTGCCCTATCAAGTCGACTCAGGCAGGCGTTCAGCCACTCCAAACGCAGACAAGTATCAGCCAAGCCGACAAGAAATCGCAGAATTCGCGAGACTACCAGTTCCGGGTGCCGCTTCAAAGAACATCAGCAGCCCCCGAACAAGCGCTCCGCTGAGAAGTATCCATCGATCGGAATCGCCATATCAGCACGTTCACGGCTCGCCAAAGCGTCATCTTTCGGAGAAGCATAGTCACACCACTACAGCTCATCACGACATTTTTTCGGGATCACAGCTCGGAGAAAGCTTCATGAAATCGGGTCTTACAACACCCGCGAACGACTCGGAGGTTTTGGCATTTGTCGGACGTCCCGAGATCAAGATCGAAGAGCGCCCTGAACACAATCAAGTTCACAACATTGCTCCCCGACATCCTCCACCTTTGGAAGTGGAGAAACATCGATTTTCTGTCGCGGCCGACGGCCGACTCTCAGTGGTGCAAGGGTTTCATCGCCATAACCCGTCACATATGAATGATGGCTTCTACAACCATAGCAGTCATTCCAATAGTAACCATGTTCGACATCAACCCAAACCTGTCAAATACCAGAATCCCACGTATGCGCTACCAGCGCCGCCTCTACAAGCGCAAGCCAGACTCCCGATGAGAGGAGTTCGAATAAGCCGGGGACAACCATCATTGACCAACATGTTGCCTATTCAGGTAGAAAAGCTGCCTCAGGGTAACTTGACAGAGGTGGAGGAAGAAGAGGATGAAGAAGAAGAACAAGAAGAAGAGGAGGAAGAAGAAAAGTGGGAAGAGCGAGCTTTGGAAAAAGTGAATGAGTCTATTGTTGTTCATGGCTCAGATGATGACTCTGTTGCATTGGGTGACTTTGGCAAAAACATGGTATTGTCGCAGGCACAAAAACACCGTCAGTCCCATATAAAGCCCGCACGAGACGGCACTCACAGACCAAACAATCTCGGTCGAAACGTGCAGCAAAAAGATAAAAAACGCAGGCGGCAAAGTCTGGACTACGATGATAAAGTTCTCAGCTCTATGACGTTCCAAGAACTACAGGGCGAGCCATTTGATGTCGTTCCGCAACTACCAGGCATGTTGAACGGGCATGATTCTGCTGCGTCGAAGCTGGTTACTAGACTTGAGCAGTTCCAGCAGCAAGGGGAACGCGAGCAACTCCAATTTTTCTCGCACATGTCGATAGAAGAGTGGGAGAATGCGGGCGACTGGTTCGTTGACCAATTTACAGACATCATGAGCCGCTTGCGACAAGCGCGCCGGAATAAACGAAAAATGGTGGCGACGTTTGAGGCGGAAGCCTCGGAGCGAGAAGAGGCTATCCGCTCACGGACCGACGCGATTGACGAAAAGTTGAATAAAATGAAGCAAGACGGTCAGCGTGTTGTTGGCGACAAGCATCTTTGACATGGCCCAATTCGTCGTCCAAGTTTGAGCGAGCGACAATGAAAAGAATGGCGTGTAATAAGATTTCGAACCCTAAAATAGAGACTGAGACATTGGCTGGGACCGTTGACGAAGGAAAAGACGGATGGGGATCGGGAATTGCTCACATAATATGAAAGATGTTTTCATTTCTTGTTTTCCCCTTTATTTTATTTCTTTTTCTCTTTTTTTTTCTCCCTCACCCCAGGAGTTTACAGGATTGATCAGCATGGTGTTCAATGGTGGCGGGGGGTATCTTTGAGCGTTTCCAGGGTCTAATGTCCCTATAATATCGCGTAGCTTTTGCTTCATTATACCCGAACCATGGGGGACCATTATACATGATAGCTTAGAGGAAGGGTCAACTTAGATCTGGACCACTTGCTTGACCTTCCTATCTCTCGTCACAATCATGCGCAACTGACATTGTCCCGGTCTATCTTTGAAAACCCCCCTCCTCATACCGTCGGTGTACAGCTCATACGCAGGAAAATAGCCATCCACAAACCGAACTATTTGCTCCGGCGTCATGCCAGCCAAAGGATCCCCCCTCGCCATGCGCAGCGACTCCTCCTGCTCCTGCCTCCACGCATACACATACCCGACATCCTCCGCATCCACATGGATTAACGCATCCAGCAAATCCGTCACAGCATCGTAGTCTCGCAACTTGTCGTTTACGAAGAGTAGGTGCTCCAATTGATGCCGAGGCAGTAATGTACGGCTCGTGATGGTGGTGGTGGTATTGTGCGCCCCCTTCCACCTCGCCTCCACGTCCTCGTCGCGCAGGGGACGGAATCCTACGGCCCAGCCCTCAAAGATGATGACTTGGATGGGCTCGTCGCCGGGCTGGTTGACAGGAGTCCAGGCATCTTCCGGGAGACGATCGCCGTGGCCGGAGAAGAGGGCTTTGTCGTAGCGAGGGATTTTGGTGGGCTGGGCGGTTGCGAGGGCTTTGAAGACGGATTTGAGGAGCTGAGTGTCGTGGGTTCCTGTGGTGAAGTGTTGTGTTTGTATTCTTCCAGTTATTTTCGAAAAAAGAAGAATGCAAGACAAAAAAAGAAAGCAGCACGGCATCAGTTTGAGACTGATGAGGATTATCTTTTTTTTAATGCATGCATGTACATGTATAGATAGAGAACAACTTGAGCGAATTTCTTTCCTTTCGAATATTCTCTTGTTCTTTTCCTCTTGGATCGTTACTTGGGAGAAAGGAACCGAGATGAGAGGGGGAAAAAAGCAGAGAAAAAAAAGATAGAGCAAAGATGGGGAAAAAAAAGAAGGAAAGAAAAGTCAGTTGGGGGGGAGCCTTTTTGGATCGTCATACCTGGTTGTCCCCGATGCTGAACAAGGGCATTCCCGGGATTGGATTCCGCGAGCGCAAGCTGATCCCGATGGGCGAGGTAGAAATCGTCGAGGCTGAATACGAGGGTCTTTATATGTCTGTCGTCGATGTCTTTTTGTGCGGAGAGGACCTCGGCGAGGGATGCGACGAGGGTCGTCTTGCCGACGCCTTGTATGCCATTTAGCCCGATGATGAGGGGCCGGTGAGGGGAGTCTGCTGGGCAGCGGGCGCGCTTCTTTCGCCGGAGGTGGGTGAGGATGAAGGGTATGCAGATGCTGAGGGGGTCTTGCTGTTCGGAGACGAGGACGGGGAGGGCCATTTATGTACATACATATGTATGCATGAGGTTTGTGTCGGAGTTGTGTATCGGGCGGCAGACGTCACTAGATGGCCTAGGTCAATCATGATGGATGGTGGCCGATGGATCATGGATGTCTGGAAATAGCAGAAATAGCAGGCAAGCTCCCCCACACGCACGGGTCTGGTCTGCCTGGTGGGACGGCGGGGTGCGTACGGCGGGTAACTGATGAGTGTGGGCATGACTAAGTGTGGGCATGTACCTGTACCTGGATGGGTGAGCTCGCCTTAGCTACCCCTCTGACCCTCAGTTGAACCATAGACTCATCATGGGTGAGTCTGACTCCTGAGAGTCTGCCGTGTGCACAACAGGCCGGCACATGGACCAGACCTCTCAGTGCTGGAAGGGGGGAGGCGGGGCGGGGCTGTGGGGACCAATGATGGACTGACTGACTGACTGACTGACGCGTTGATGCATTTTGGATGAGCGACCGCCCGCACCAAATGCGACCGCTGTTCCTGCCGGGTTCTTGTCCAGCCCATTGCATAGCATAGGCAAGTCTATCTATCTGCTCAGGTCTGGCTGGTGGTCGGTTGTCTCCTGCAGGTCCGCATCCCACGGAGCGCCTGCCTCATTGATTCTCCATCGCACATCCGGCATTGGATTGGATTCTGCACCGACAGACCAGATTCCATTGACATACTGCCCACGCCCAAACGCCACGTGCTGGGACGACGCACACAGGTCTCGTCTCGTCTCTCGAGTCTCACGCAAAAGCTCTTTGTCTCTCCTTTTTGGCAGCTCCATCCGCTCCATCAGCCCCCCCCCGACACGCGGCTTTCTTGCCATTCTGTTCCATAACCCATCCAGACTGCAGATCAGAGGAGAGCGCCAAAAAAGCGATCAATTGCTGCAAAGGCAAACGCGCCGATTCCTCCCCCCTTCGATCCCACCTCGCCCCCGCTCCCCGCTCCGAATCCGGATCGCGACCCGGAGGAGCTGGCGCCGAGCGAGTGTCGACGAGACTGAAAGCAAGAACGAGAACAAGAAACGGAGCACGAGCATGGCATCACCGTATGCCCTGCCCTCTTCCGCGCTTCCTCACGCCCATCATCAACATCTGCATTCCCCGTCCTCGCTCAACGCTTGGCGGGCCTCCATGTCTACCACATCGCTCCCCGCGTCTGTCCAAGACGACGGACACGATGACGACCATTCGCATTCCCATTCGCCGTCCCATTCTCCTTCGCACTCGCACTCCCATTCGGACTCGCACTCTCGCTCCCACTCCCACTCGCACTCCCACTCGCATTCTCGACAAATCTCTCATAGCTCCAACACTGGCGCTGCTTTGCTCAGGGAAAGGGCACCACTTCTATCACTGAATTCGCTCGACGGGTGGACAAGGGAGACGACGGCCGGCGGGAAGAACATCATCACGCATGGTCCCGACATGACTTCAACTCCTTATTCCCCACCAGTCAAGGACAGTGACAGCCACAGCTATAGCTTTGGCGACAAGCATGACGATCACAGCCATAGTCACAGCCATAGTCACGACCACAGCCACGACCACAGCCGCGGTCATTCCCACAAGGCAGCTGATACCAAGGCTCCGCGCTCTCTGTTCACAAGGACCCTCCTCAGGCACACGGCAGGATATCCCATCCTGCACGCAATACTCATCGAGAAGGATTCCAGGAGAATATTCTACTTCATGACGTGAGTTTTGGGTTATTCCTTCAGACGTCGCCCACCAACTAATGCCTTTTGCGCAGTCTGAACTTTTGTTTCATGATCATCCAAGCATTCTATGGCTATCTCACCGATTCCTTGGGTCTTCTCAGCGACAGCATACACATGTTCTTCGACTGCGTTGCTCTTCTAGTCGGATTGTTGGCCGCAGTCATGAGCAAATGGCCTCCCAGTCAAAAGTTTCCCTATGGATTCGGCAAAATAGAGACGTTGTCAGGATTCGCCAATGGTATTCTGCTGATGTAAGTGTTTACCTTTGGTCTCTTTGATAATGCAATCAGGACCAAGAAGATGAGGAGGGGGAAAGAATAAAAAAAAGATGAAGAAGATGAAGAAGAAAAGTAGCTAACGAAACACCAGGCTCCTGAGCGTGGAGATTGCATTCGAGGCATTCGAGCGATTATGGGAGGGGACCGAGACCAAGCGACTCGGCGAATTGTTCGTCGTCAGCAGTTTAGGGCTGGCCGTCAACCTGGTTGGCATGATGGCCTTTGGTCACCATCACCATGGGCATAGCCACGGACACGATCATTCGCATAGCCACGATCACAGTCATGGCCACAGTCATGGCCACAGTCATGACCACAAGCACGACGGCCAACACGACCACTCACACGGCTCCGGAGGCCACAGCCACGGCCACGCGCAGGATAACGAAAATATGCATGGCATTTACTTGCATGTTTTGGCGGACACTTTGGGGAGCGTTTCGGTGATTGTGTCGACGGCCCTGACCAGCATATGGGGGTGGTCTGGATGGGATCCCTTGGCATCATGCTTTATTGCCGTTCTCATCTTCTTGTCCTCTGTGCCACTCGTCGTCTCATCGGCCAAGCGTCTTCTCCTGAGCGTGCCAGAAGTGACCGAGTATAGTTTGCGCAACACACTTGGTGGGATATCAGAGCAACGAGGCGTTGTGAGCTACTGGGTGCCCAAATTCTGGCTGGACGATCGCACAGGGAGCGCGGATGGCGCGAAGCTGGTGGGTGTGGTGCACATTGTGGTGGCGCGAGGAGCACCCATGGACGAGACGCGCGACCGGGTCCAGAGCTATTTGCGCAGCCAAGGCGTCGAAGCGGTGATCCAGGTCGAACGGGAAGGTGACTACGGATGCTGGTGCAGTAGAGGGCGCGGCACAGCGACCACGCCATGCACACCAAACATGCTCTAGGAGAGCAACCAGTAGCGACCGTTGCCAAACTGGACACGGCCATTGTCGCGCGCGCACGTAGCCTCCATGTCGATCAGCAATTGACCATTGCCGCTGAGGTCTGAGGCCACGATTGCGCGTCCAAGGATATTTTTCTCTGATTACTTTTTTTTATGGTCAATCTTTGTATCCATATTCCTCGTTCTCTCTTTCTCCCTTTTTGGTTTTTTCTCCCTCTTATCTTTCTCTCTGGGCAGTCTTATTATTCTCTTCTCGTTGATGCCGCACAAAAACCTTTGATCTGCCACAAGCTCACGTCAGTATATCGGGTACAAGGAACCGGTTTTGGGACACGGTGTGACACAGCTCAAGAAGGACGAGGCCGCAGGATAGGAGTCTTTGGTGTAGATGTTGGCATATTTTTCCTCTTGTCTTTTTTTCTTTTGTTTTCTTATTCTTCTCCTCCTTTTTCTTCTTTGAATTGGATTCCGTTTTTACGCTTACATGTATGTACTCACCTATTTCATGGCATTTATTGTGGAGATGTGCCGCGGAACATTGAACCAATCAGCGATCAAGATGCTTGACGCGCCTACAGCCGCCCGCCCGCCCGTCCGTCCGTCCGGCAGACCGTCAGCCGCGATGGAGTCTCCACCGACAGCAGCCGAGGCAAAAGGTGCTGCGGGCCCAGCTGCGAACCAGACGCTGCATGCATGTGGTCTCGGTGCACTTGACACGGACTCGTACATGTGGACTTTCTCTTCTGACCGACTTGAGATTTGAAAGCCAACGCTATCCGTTTTGCTTCGCTCGGGACGAAATCGCTTACTGCACTTGTCACGCGTTCTTGTTTCTCGTTTCTCGTTTCCTGTCTCTTGTTTTCTGCTGCCCGTTGGCCGGAGGAGGCGAGAGGGCCAAAACCGCCGTACCCACGAGTCCGGGTCCGAGTTCGATGACTACGACCACGACCACGACCACGACCACGACCACGACCTCGTTTCGTCTGCGCACGCAAACCTTTTCCATTCACCTCTTCATCCCCACGCGGCTTGCCTACCGCGTCAAACCAATCCATCCATCTATCCAATAATCGATTTACTAGTACCCCGACCCCCGACCCCCGACCCCCAAAATGCCCGCCTCTCCCTCTTCCCCCTCCGAGGCCGCAAGCCTAGCCAACCAGCAGATGCTCGACAACCTACCCGCTCCCCTGGCCGACAAGATGCCACGCCTGCCCGAGACAAACAAGGAGCTGCACGAGACCAAAGAAGCCGCCAAGTCGGGCCTGTTGTCGCAGCTGCGCGCCCTGGCGGCGGGCGGGTTCGGCGGCATCTGCGCCGTCGTCGTCGGACACCCCTTTGATCTGGTCAAGGTGCGCTTGCAGACGGCGGAGAGGGGCGTCTACTCGTCTGCACTGGATGTTGTGAGGAAGAGTGTTGGGAGGGATGGGTTGAAGAGGGGGCTTTATGCGGGGGTTAGTGCCCCGTTGGTTGGGGTGACTCCGATGTGTGAGTTTTCTCTCTGTCTTTCTTTTTCTTTTTCTTTTTCTTTTTCTTTTTCTTTTTCTTTTTCTTTTTCTTTTTCTTTTTCTTTTTCTCCTCATCTGTGTGTTTGACAGGCGACTGACAGACCCAGTTGCCGTGTCCTTCTGGGGTTACGACCTCGGCAAGCAAATCGTATCGGCCTCGGCCTCGGTAGGCCCCGACGGCCTCTCCATCGCCCAAATCTCCACGGCGGGCTTCCTCTCCGCGATCCCCATGACGGCCATCACCGCCCCCTTTGAGCGCGTCAAGGTCATCCTCCAGGTCCAAGGGCAGCGGCAACTTTCCCCCGGCGAGAAACCAAAGTACAACGGCGGCCTCGACGTGGTCCGCCAGCTCTACGCCCAGGGCGGCCTCCGCAGCGTCTTCCGCGGCAGCCTCGCCACCCTCGCGCGCGACGGCCCCGGCTCGGCCGCCTACTTCGCCGCGTACGAGTACATCAAGCGGACCATGAGTCCCAAGGATGCCCTCACGGGGAAGCCCACGGGCGAGCTGAGCCTGACGGCCGTGACGTGCGCGGGCGCGGCTGCCGGCGTGGCCATGTGGATCCCCGTCTTTCCCGTCGACACGGTCAAGTCGCGCCTGCAGACGGCCGAGGGGGCCAACGTCACGCTGGGGGGAGTCATCCGCGATCTCTACGCCAAGGGCGGATACAGGGCTTTTTTCCCTGGCTTCGGTCCTGCGCTCGCGCGGGCCGTTCCGGCGAATGCGGCTACGTTTTTGGGAGTCGAGTTGGCGCATCAGGCGATGAAGAAGATGTTTGGATAATCTTTTGTTCTCTTCTTTTCTCCTTGCCCTCCCCCCTTCTTTGTCCCCTCTTTGTTACATGATCCAATCCATCTGGACCGGACATCAAACCCGGCCACCGCCCAAGCGAGGCAATACCACCACCGGCACAGGGTCATCATTCAGGCCCCAATCACATATACGATGCACGTCGTGAAGGCTCCGTAGATTCCCAAGCGGAAAACAGCTCTACGTGACTGTACGTGGACGAGATGGACCGATGCCGGTCGCCACGGATGGTCTTTGTCTTTGGGCGGGTGGCGAGGGGTACATAGACGAGTTTTGTCTGCGAACCATAGAATAAATTCGATTTTATTTGTTAAACCGTTTTTCCAACGCTGGGGAATGAAATCCAGTGAACAATCACACGGTACTAAGCATGAATGATGACGATGACGATGACGATGCACAGTGGACTTGAAGAGACGTGAGACTGTAAAACGTGCTGTGAATTAAGCGGCTTTGCATGAGAGATATGTGATGCCCCTGGTACGTCCGTAGGGTAGGGCTGGTCACCTGATGCGAACACCTTACGATGTAACACCTCACTATGTAAAAGCCCTGATTAATTAGACTTCTATGCTGCGTGCCTCAGCCGTCTAGGCAGTGAATCGAACATGATGCTGGTCTCCGAACTCAATGTCGATTCGCATGCACATACACACGCACAGAACCATAATCACGCATACACGCATGCACACGCATAATATATGCACAAAGCAAGTCCCCTCTTCCGTTCCAATAATGCAAGTTCTATAAGCCCCACCCCCCTATGCCGTGAATTCGCCTGCGCCATGCAAAAAGAGAGCAAAAGAAGAAGAAAAAAGACGGAAATAAGTAAAAAGTAAAAAATGTGGAAACGAACGAAAAAAATGCAATGAGGGGTGACAAGATCAGGGCCATCGCCATCAGACCCTTTCTGATGACCACAAAGCGCTCTCTTCAAGGGTATCGTGTCTGAAGCTGGACCTGGCCAAGCTTGATAGCCATGGAAAAAAAAAATCAATAAAACGTCAACAAAAAATGCTACATAATGCTATCCCGCTCAGGCCCGCTCATTTACTGTCCATCGTCGCTTCATTTGAGTCCTATCCCGGAAGCGCTCTGCCTCCCCCACAAGAGGTGGTATGCTCCAGAGGCCGCCGCGTCCGACGCCGAGCTGCGTGGCTTTCAACTCCTCGATCGCGGGCTTGTCTGCGCCTAGGTTGGTACGTAGCTTGATTGGAGCGGCAAACACAGGCGACGACGTCTTGGACATGTTGGGTGACTTTTGGTGGTGGTGGTGATTGATGGTTGTTGTTGTTGCTGTTGCTGCTACTGGCAGCGCAAATTCGGGAAATCGCGGTGCGTCGTCCGTGATGGTTGTAGGTGAAGCGGAGACAGCTGACTCGACAGAACCAAGACCAAGACCTGTTGCAACTGGCAAGGCTCCCCCTGTGACGGGCGTCTCTTCCCTGCTGTGGAATTTCTTCTGGTCAAAATCCGGTAGCATGGAGCTCAGGCCGTCGGTCTCGTCGCTGCCGTCGTCCATGAGCCGCAGATTGGAGGGCCCGGCTGTCCATAGTCCTGTGGTAGTCGGAGATCGCGTGCCTGGACTCGGAGAAGCAGCTCCGTTTCCAGGCCCGGGTCCGATGGAGGCGAGCGCAGGACATCGCGGTAAATGCGACCGGAGCGGCGCAGACTCTCGATGCATGGCGGGACCCAAAGCTGCGCTGGCCGAGGTGCTTCGGCATCCGGTGGACGAGAAGGGATCCGAGTACGTGAAGGCGCTCATGACCTGGCCGCCCATTGTCGAGGTACGGCCTCTTGAGCCAGTGCTTGAGTCCCAGCGGCTCGCCGACGCCGACGTCGCCGTCACCACCGATATAGATCTGGCAGAGCTTGGCGTGGTCGCGGTGCTTGGCCGTCGCAGATGCTCCGTGTTGGCCGAGAGGCGTATGTCGTACATCTTGTCTACCGGAACCATGTCCCTCTTCAAAGGATCCGAGGGGGTTGGTGTCGAGGACAGCATGGCGTTGTAGTTCAGATCTCGCTTTCTCGCCGCCATGGTAATGGAGGCAATCCCGATATCCATCAGTACAGGTTGATGGGTTATGGCGCCAATCAGAGCATTGCAACCAGCGCCGTGCGAGACCATGACGACAACCGTTTCAACCTCTTCGTCGTCCGACTCCGGAGCGGAATCGTGGCTATGGACCGCCTTGAAGGCCATGTTGTCAGCGGAAGAGTCGGTCGAAGCGTACCAATTGACCAGCCTCCTCACGCCGCGCCGAAACCGTTTGTGCATGGACGCCCACTCTTCCCCAAACTTGCCGCCGTCGCCAAAGTCAAGGGGCGCGCGCATCGAGTCCCACTGGTAGTCCACAGTGACGGTAGAATCCCGTGCGTGGGCCACGAAGCCTTCCGGTATGCTGCCGGAGCTCGAAACAGCATGAATGGGCCTCGGCGCAGTGTATCCTTTCCTCCTCTCGGTGGTGGCTCGTTCGGACAGAGCTTGGCGAAGCGTCGATGCGCTGATGGATGCCTCATTTTCCGTTGACGGCGAGGGGGTATCGTGGACAGGACTCGTCAAAGGAGACTGCCACAACGAACTCGACAAAGGTCGGGGGGGCTCTGGCTCGGGAATACTGGCATAAATGGTGTAGTCTTCTCGTCTCAGGAGCTCTGCTTTGGCGCCACCCAGCATCAGAGCTGGACCTGGGGGCGGGGTGATGCTTTCAAAGTATTCGGGCGACAGCCATTCACCCAGAAATGAATCGAGCCGTAGAAGCGCCGATTTAAACTGAAACTGCGGTTCGGTCTGTGGAGTGGCGCGAGGCACAATCAGGTCTCGCGGACTGTGAGTTGCGTCGGGAAATGTCTGCGCCAGGCCCGAGCTAATGCCGATGGACGTCTGCACGCATCGGAGAAAGGGAGAGCTGTGGATGACAATCTTGTATCGCTTGCGCTTGCGCTTGGGGGACGCATCGAAGCCTCTGGAGCTCTCATCGTCGGCTTTGGCCTGCTCGAGGATGCTGGCGATCTGGTTGCCGACCCGTCGTGCTTGCAGAAAACCACCGTATGTAAGGGGAGGGTCGTAAGGCGTTGGAGAGGTCAAATGCCACGATTTATCGGCCGCATCGAGTCGACTTCCGTGTCTGTGGGATTCACGAGTATTAGCAATCAATTTGCACCACGATGTCTTTTCTCCCTGCCAAGGGCGGTCTCAAGGCCACGGTCAAGATCACTCTCAAAGTCACTCTCAAGGTTACCCGTCCAAGGGCACGCGTGGCTGGAAGATGTCCGTCGACTTGCCTTACAACGAACAAATATGCCGGGGGCAAGTTGCTCATATCGACGGAATCGGTCGCGGGCATGCAGGGTTGCCGGCACCCGGGGGGGGGGGTATTTTGTTTTCTTCCTCTATGTTTTCCGGAGAGGAAGACTTGGAATATTTGCAAGACGGAACAACAAGTCTGAGTGTCTGCAGAGGCGGCAGAGCAGTTGTAGCGTCGTAGCGTCGCCGCTTTTCTTGCGGAAGGTTGCCGACGGACCAGTCGTGGTTGCTTTTTATTTTTCCCTTTTCTTGCGATTCACGTAATCGATCTAGTATGTGGACAATTGTGGAAACCGCGCCGATCTTTCGCAATGCACATGTATGTCTGTTGTATGTATATACCTACATGCAGTGTACATACACATGTGCATGTATATAGGTAAAAGGTTGAGACGGGCACACCGGGATGTGTACGATGCGAGAAGTTTCAGGAAGAAAGAAAAAAAAAGAGACTGAATCTGTTTTTTTCTTTCTTTCTTCGTCTTTGTTGTTTGGGATTCAGGGCCCAGCATATATCACCCTGGGGGTGTTTTGTGCACGTACCCTGGTCCAGTCGTTCTGGTCGATTCGGATCCAAGAAGGTCAGCAGACCATGTTCTGGTTCCGCAGCCAGTTTCTTAAGTGGCACCAGTGCGACCCTGATGAGGTCGAGAAAGGAAGGGGAGGGGAGGGGAGGGAACGTGGTGGATGAAAGTTGATGACCAACCTTGGAAGTTAGTCAGAGTTGAGCCCCAGTTCAACATCAAGTTGGCGCGTCAGCCAGTCCGCAACCCAGCCAGTCAGCTAGTCATCAATCCAGCCGTGAGGCGGCGAGGCGGCGATTGGGGGCGCTTTTGGGGGCAATCGGAGGCAATTGGAGGCAAAAGGCGCGATTGATGCAACAGACACCGTAGCTACAATATACAGCCCGCCCAGCGTCAATTCACCACGTGTGCGCAGGAGCAGAAAGAAATAAGCAGGCAGCGGTGCAATCACGGGCGAACTCCTAGACATCTCGCTCGTCGACAAAACGAAAATGAGTTATTAAAGCGCATTGAGCTCGTCCGGGCGCGTGCTGCAGTGGATCGATCGACCGCACACCACACACGCAGCAAACAGCAAACAGCAAGGGGCCGGCCAACAAGGGGAGGCATGATGTGCTTCCTGTCTCCTATTGCGCGTGGTGTGTGGTGTGCAGCTCTTGTCGAAATGTGAGAATGTCCCAGCCCCTGTGTGCTTTGTTCTAGCCTGTCCCGTTCAATCTTGTCCATGGCAATGTGTCCATCTGGGGCAAAAGCTTGAAGCGAGCGAGGACGCTCAGATGCTCATGTGACACGACTTTTTTTCCTCCTCCTTTTTTCCTCCTCCTTTTCCCCCAAAAGACCCCTGCCACATTGCGCGTTATTCAGCCTGTGGAATCTCTGGAGCTGCCTGGATCCGGTACAACTCACAATCTCCCGTGGCCCGATGGCTCGCTCTGGTGTGTCGTCAGCAGAGTGAACAGTCGTGATGGCTCGAGTAGATCGCGGCCGTCATGGCACGTGGGATGGTTTGTCAATGTTTCGTGGACGGACCAGCGTGGCCCTGACTCCCAGGTAGGTACGGGAAGACAACAAGACAGGCGACAGGCGACAGGTCGAGATCACGTCGTCGCATCTCGCTCTGTAGAGTCTGCACGTACTGTCTGCTTCGTCTGATGCAGCATGTTGATACTTGACAGATTGATCCGATCCCAATCCGTCTTGCTTGTTCGCCATCCATCTGCGTCGAGCAGAGACAGCATGGCCGCCAAGACCGCATCGCGCTGTGGTTGGTCAGCGGGCTCTCTGTCTGCAGCTGTCGCTGTTCCACCCCATCTCGCCAGCCAGCTGTCAGATTGCCCTGCCAGGCTGGTAAATGAACTGCCCCTCGTCAGCTGCCCACATTTGATGGACAAATGATAAATCACGGCGTGACGACGGCCTAGACATGACATCAAACTGTCCATTCAAACATCCGTCACAATATCAGCACTTAAACTTTCGGGCGCCTGCAGCTGGCCATGCGCGACTCTGATGGCGTCTGATCAAAGGCGATTCTGTACCAGCATCATGGACGCTGCGAATGCCGTGGATGCACGCGTCTCTTCTCTAACTTCTCCGGTAGCCTGACCCGATCGGGGCCGATGACGACTTCCGATGGCTGATCCTCTGTGTCATGCAGCAAGCACTCTCGTCTTTTCTTTTTTTCCCCCTCGAGTCTCGCAGCACACAAAAGTCAGACGAAGAAAAATGAGTACAAAAATGGCCGGGACAAATTGAACACATTGTCTGGACGGTACGAGATGGGCCAAGCTGTCGTCAATCTTTGAAAAGGCCGCCTTTCTCGACAAAGTAAACTGGATACAGAAACAGCCATGATAAAGAGGACGACAGAGGCGACAAAATGATAATACTTATGAGACTAGTGCTGAAGGAGATGATTGAGGGCAAGCCGAGCGAGAGGGCAGAAAAAGTAACAACGTTTCCACGGCTTCTACAAACATTGGCCCGCAACTATCATTTTCTCACGACATGTTGGCCGGACGGAGCAGCATCGATGAAGGTGACGAATGGGAGACCATGTGAATGTTTGTTTCCCCGAGAAAAGATGGGGTACAGTACCGAGCCTGAGCTGCCGAGCATACATACATATGTAGGTACATACGCATCGCCCGCGCGTTGTTGTGCAGTAAATCCGCCTTGACTTCTCCACATGCAAAACTCCGGCGCTAAAGGTCAAAGGCAGAACATGTCCTGGGCTTCCAAGCAGCAAGCGGGCCCGTTTCCACGTTGACTAGGCAGGCAGGCAGGCAACAAGCCGAGCGACAAGAGTGAAGCATGTGAAGGTAGAGTTGACAAGGCTGGCAGCAATGGCAAATGCCAAAGGTGAAGCGCCCAAACAAGCTTAGCGTCATCCGTATCCACATCCACCCGCGTCTGCCCGCAACCAATACCAATTGAGCGAGCCCAGCCGTGGACCCGTGCACGCTCCTCAATCCTCGGCCGCGGCCAGAACAGCTCGTCTGGTCCTCTGCTGCCAACCGCTGCCAAACCAGGCGAGCAGACAGACAGCCGAGGCTGTGGGCGGTGGGCGGCGGCCATGACGGTGCCAGTCGGTGCCAGTCGGTCTCAGACTCACAGATTTCCACGACTTCCACGACTCTCCATCATAAAATCAGACGTCACCTGCGCTCTTGGGCTGGCCGTCATTTTTCCATTTATCATCAATATATCCCCCCCGCGATTTGTTGTCACCATCTCTCCCTCTTCTGCCTCTCTGCCTCTCTGTCATCGCGTCCTTCCTCGTCCTTCTGTTTCCCGTCTGCAGTCGAGAGCCTGTGGATTGATTGATTGATTGCTTGATTGCCATAGAGACTAGGTGGCAAGCACATAACCTCACACACATCCCACGACAGCAGTCGCCATCATGGTCGAGCAGTTGAGGTTCGACAACCAGGTTGTTGTCGTTACCGGCGCCGGCGGTGGTCTGGGCAAGGCCTACGCCCTCTTCTTTGCCTCGCGCGGTGCCAGTGTCGTCGTCAACGACTTGGGCGCCTCATCCCAGGGCGAGGGCAAATCATCAAAGGTACGTACGTGGGTGTCGAGTTCTCTCGCCCAGTTTTCCTCGCACGCTTGACGAAATGACCGAAGCTAACTGCTTTGACCATATTCTCCCTTTGCTCGATGCAGGCTGCCGATGTTGTTGTCGACGAGATCAAGAAGGCTGGTGGCAAGGCCGCTGCCAACTACGACAGCGTCGAGAATGGCGACAAGATCATTGAGACGGCCATCCAAAATTTTGGCCGTGTCGATGTTGTCATCAACAATGCCGGCATCCTGCGAGACGTTAGCTTCAAGAACCTGACGGACCAGGATTGGGATCTCATCATGAAGGTCCACGTCAAGGGCGCCTACAAGGTAACGCGTGCCGCCTGGCCTCACTTTCGAAAACAAAAATATGGCCGCGTCATCAACACGGCCTCTGCTGCCGGTTTGTTTGGCAACTTTGGTCAGACCAACTACTCGGCGGCCAAGCTGGCCTTGGTGGGTTTTACGGAGACACTTGCCAAGGAGGGGGCCAAGTACAACATCTTGAGCAACGCCATTGCGCCCATTGGTAAGCACGAGCGCTTTCAAAAGAAGGGAGGAAACCCTTTATCCCAATCATGCAACGCGTTTTGTGTATTTTTTTGTGATTAACACGCGACTTCTCGTAGCTGCCAGCAGAATGACGTCTACAGTCATGCCCCCTGATGTTCTGGAGCAACTCAAGCCCGAATGGGTCGTCCCTCTGGTCGCTGCCCTCGTTCACTCTAGCAACTCAACGGAAAATGGTGGCATATTCGAGGTCGGCGGTGGTCATGCTGCCAAGCTCCGATGGGAGAGATCAGGTGGCTTGCTTCTCAAAGCCGACAGCTCGTATACACCCAGCGCCATTCTCAAGAAGTGGGACCAGGTCGTCGACTTCTCCAAGCCCCAGTATCCCAGCGGTCCCAACGACTTCTTGACTCTGCTCGAAGAATCTCAAAAATTGGGCCCCAGCGAGCAAGGCAGCAAGGTCGACTTCACTGGCAAGGTTGCTCTGGTCACCGGCGGCGGTGCCGGTATCGGCCGTGCGTATTGCCTGGCCTTTGCCAAGCACGGCGCGACAGTCGTCGTCAACGATCTCGCCAACCCTGACGACGTCGTAAACGAGATCAAAAAGGCCGGAGGCAAAGCTGTCGGTGTCAAGGCCTCTGCCGAGGATGGTGAGACTGTTGTCAAGGCCGCCATCGATAACTTTGGCCGCATTGATATCGTTGTCAACAATGCCGGCATTCTCCGCGACAAGGCTTTTAATAACATGGACGACTCGCTTTGGGACCCCGTCTTCAATGTGCATTTGCGCGGAACCTACAAGGTCACAAAGGCTGCCTGGCCCTACTTTCTCAAACAAAAGTACGGTCGTGTCATTAACACTACTTCCACGAGCGGTATCTACGGCAATTTCGGTCAGGCCAACTATGCCGCTGCTGTACGTTGCGCCCCCTTCCCCGACCCGACCAGCCTTTACGAAGTGCCTAGTTTTTATTCCCTGCTGACAAAGTGTAAAATAAATATAGAAATGCGGCATCCTCGGGTTTTCCAGAGCCCTCGCCATCGAGGGTCAAAAGTACAACATTTTCGTCAACACCATTGCTCCCAATGCCGGCACCGCCATGACCGCCACCATCATGCCCCCCGAGATGGTCCAGGCTTTCAAGCCCGATTACATTGCTCCCCTTGTCCTCGCGCTCTGCGGCGACGACTGCCCGGACCCTACCGGCGGACTTTACGAGGTCGGAAGCGGCTGGTGCGGCAAGACGCGCTGGCAGCGAACTGGTGGCCATGGATTTCCCGTCAACGTCACTCTGACGCCCGAGGAGGTGGTGAAGAACTGGAAGGACATTGCCAGCTTTGACGACGACCGCGTGGATAATCCCGACAAGACTCAAGATTCAATGATGAAGATTATGAGTAATATGGGTAACATTGCTGAAAAGGTATGACGAAACGACTTTTTTTTGGTCTTTTAATATCCTTTTTTTTTTCTTTTTTTTTTCATAGTCCCATAATGCGATGTCCTGACCGACGACAAGCTTGCAATGTAAACTTAGTTAGGAGTAGAATCATGTGTAAAGGAGACCCAAAAAAAAAAACCAAAATGTGTCCCAAAATACAACATACTCATCAAAAAATTGCTTTCTTTATACTAATGTTCAAAAACGAAAAAAAGGCCAAAACAACACCTACCGCCAGCAACAAATACCTCGACGCCATTAAAGCCAGCGTCGGCAAACAAGGCTCCCCCGTCGAATTCAAATTTGAAGAGCGCGACTCCATCCTCTACAACCTCGGTCTGGGCGCCAAATCCAGCGAGCTCAAGTACGTCTTTGAAGGCGCCGAAGACTTCCAGGTCCTGCCCACTTTCGGCGTTATTCCCATCTTCTCGGCCGACATGCCCTATGACTTTGACGCCATCATGCCCAACTTCTCGCCCATGATGCTCCTCCATGGGGAGCAATATCTCGAGATTCGGCAATTCCCGATTCCGACGCGCGGGGTGCTTGAATCCCGCGGCAAGCTCATCGAGGTGGTGGATAAGGGAAGCGCCGCAGTCGTGAAGTCTGGCCTCACCACAATCAATAAGGAGACTGGCCAGGAGGTCTTTTACAGCGAGATGACGACGTTTGTGCGTGGGAGCGGCGGCTTCGACGGGCCGAGAAAGGGAGCGGATCGGGGAGCGGCTACGGCGGCCAACGCGCCGCCCAAGCGTGCCCCCGATGTGGTTGTCGAGAGTCAGACGGCAGAGAACCAGGCTGCTATTTATCGTCTTAGTGGCGACTACAAGTATGTCCCCCTTCTCCCCTCACCCCAGGTTTACCCATTTTTTCCTTCCCCTGCTTTTGTATGATCCAATTGACTAAACGCCCTTGTGACACAAACAAAAGTCCTCTCCATATAGACCCCTCCTTTGCCAAGATGGGTGGCTTCAAAAAGCCCATCCTCCACGGCCTCGCCAGCTTCGGCATCGCCGCCAAGGCCATCTATGAGGCCTTTGGGCCATACAAGAACATCAAGGTTCGCTTCGCCGGCACGGTAGACCCCGGCCAGACGCTCGTCACGGAAATGTGGCGTGAGGGGAACAAGATTCTCTTCCAGACCAAGATTAAGGAGACGGGTAAGATGGCCATTGGGGGTGCAGGGGCCGAGTTGTTTGACCAGGGTTCTGGGGCGGGTAGTAGCAAAATTTGAAAGGGGAGGGTGATGTTCTTATGAATCCAGACTGTTTCATGTCTTTTTATTTTCCTGTCCTTTTTTTTTCTTTTTCTTTTTTCGCTTTTAGGCTCGCCTGTCATGTTGAGACTTATCAGGACACATAAAGTGGTGTTCAACCTGTATACTCGAGAGACGGCCGAACAAAGGACCCTTGGGTAGAGGTCCACGTGAAACAAATAGCTAGCCGGTATACCATCCAATGTGAATCTTACTACGTGTATCAGACTGCGCAGTATACATGCAAAGGCGATCTTGACTAGCGCTCCGGATAAGTTTCAAGGGCATCAGGACATTCATCTCTTATGCTTGCTCTCTCCCCTTCCTCACCCCCTTTCTCTTTCACCTTCTATCCCTTTTTATTCCCACGTGTTGACTTGATGCCGCTCGGGTCGTTCGTACAGGCTATCGGCCGATGCTTTCTGAGGCTCGGGTACAGAATACGAGGTACAGTTCCTTGTTGTGGGGGTTGGTGCTCGAGGAGGTCGGTGATGTGTATGTGAGTTTTTTTTTTATAACCCTATACTCTGCGCGTGTGCCATTATATGATGCTGCAGGCTATGGGCTTTCCTGGTATTTACTGTGGTTATACCATTTTATCATACCATCGTGACGCCACTTTTTATCATAGTAATACCGTTCGAGGTGCTTCTTTTAAACACCACGAGCAGACTCACTCGATAGTATGGCCTATGATATACCTGGTACCTTCTTGCTTCTCTTTTTGTTGTTACACTTTTTTTTTTTTCAAAGCTCGGATTACGGTATACATATCTGTGGAACACGTAGTGAATAAACGATTCACTAATTGCACAGAAACGTATTCTACGATGTGACAAGCCCGTGTTTCGTGCTCACTCTTTCAGTCGACAGAACCCAGGCCTAATTTCGTATCCTTTCTTTCTTCCCTTGCGTCATGATAGAAAGGACGGGGAATGGATGGAGATTAGAGTTTTTGATATCTTCTATTACGTTTTTTTCGGGCTGCGTTGCGCTGGAATTACGTTTCTTGTACAAGTCTCGAAAACGGGCTGTCGAGATCGTGGGTCAGGTACATCAGTCAATGCTGGGTATGAGTGCAGATACACCCTAGATACCCCTCAGTCACGCAAAGATCCCAAGAATATACGGGAATGCTCTGTTGTTGATCTTCTCATTTGCCCCCTCCGCGTCCTAATCCATCAAAGACTTTGATTGGTATACTTGTTGACCGGTGGTTCACGTCGTCGCCTGTCCGCCGCTTCTGCACACTTTTTTTCTTTGTGTTCCCATAAATGTGTAGTTTCCGCTGCTAATCCTCAGAGCAGCAATCAATCAAATCAGCTCCGCGCTCAGAACTCTCCGTCTCGTCTCGTCATGCAACGAGAACGTTCTCAAATACAATTTCAAAAGTTTCTATGCACATGCACATACACACATATATACCCGTCGCGTCAAGAATAAGCCGCCTCGACCATCATGTCGAGAAATTCGGGCCAATTTGGCAACATGCCACCAATTAGTAAATGATCCACGGTCGATTGTAAGCCTCGCGAAGCGACGCCGGTCTCGAGATATGCCTTCTCCGCGCCAGACAGCTCTCTCTGCTCCGTCTCCTTCCAATTCCGCTCAGCTACCTCGCGAGCTTCTCTCAACACTACATCGACGTCTTCCGACTCCCAGAGGTTGCACCTATCGCACTGTGTGCATGGACTTGGGTCGCCGTCGGGGCGAAAATGGTCACAGAAGTGACGGTAGCCATCGTCGCCAAGATCGGCCCGGCATACATAACACATCTTGTAGCCGCATGGGCACGTGAGCTTGTTGCAGCCCGCGTTCTTCACAAACGAGGTATTGCATCGTGGACAGACGCGCTTGATGGCCAGACTCATGGCCTGTTCGATCTGGGTCCGCAGCGCGACAAGAGATGACTCATTGCAGACATGGATGTCAGTCCATGATTTGTGGCATGACAAGCATGAAATCCTTGCGCATTTGGGGTTTTGGCACACGAAGCGCAGTCCGCGCCGTCGACGGCAATGTCTGTGCACGGCATTTCTCCAGTCTCTGCCAATATTCCGCCATATATTCTGCTCAACACTGATGACGACACAAAGGAGAGCCGCAACCAGCGCAAGTGGAGAGAAAATGATGAGTGCCACGACGACGATGGAGAGAATAATGAAGTTATGAATGTTGCCTAGCTTGAACCGTGGCTGAGCCTCCAGTGCGGGCAGATATATGTCGTCGATTTCGGCATAGTCGCAAAAAGGACAATGAATGAGCGGTATACTGGCGGCCACCAAACTGTGCTTGGCCAGCCTTTGGTCCAGCCTGTGAAGGATATCTGCCCCGGATTTCTCCTGCATAAATGCTCGTTGAATAAAGTCTGATGAGATGTGTCCTGAGCATCCGTCCATTGACATGCATTTGAGAGTGCCTGTGTCGGTGTTGATATTGCTCTGCCAACTCTGACCAAATAAAGCCTCTTTGACTGAGTTCTGCACGCAGCGAAAGCATACCAAATGTCCGTCTTTATTGCAGCTCGTGAAATCCTCAAAGGCATAGTCCGCAAAGCAGCAAACGCATTCATGAGTGGCAGAAGCTGCTTCGGCCTCTTCATTGTTGAGCAACACGGCCAGTCCATGATCCTTGGCTTCCCTCTCCTGGCTCATATTATGCTTGAGAGGACGGATGAGGGCATCATACAATTCGCGATCCAGCTCGGCGTGTCCTGTTGTTCGGATCGTGGGTACGATTGAGCCGTGTCCAGTAGATCTCCAAACCACCAAGGGGTGGTTTTCGGCCTTTCCTGTCGTTGTTGTGGGCCTCCGCCGCGTGAAGAGCGACTGTATCGTGGAGCGCCACGACTTTGAAGAAATGGTCACTAGTGTTCGTCGAGCGTCCAGGTATGCATAGTTTGACTCGGCCAAGACGGCGTTGACAGTTGATTTTGACAGAGCCCGGAACTCGTGGGTGGCCAAATTCCGAACGGCTGCGATGTATTCTTTGCTTCGAAACGTGTCGCTTCGAGAGAGGGTCAGTGACGCCGCTGATGTCGCATCCTGCTTGTCTATGACCTTCCATCGCCCCTTGACCCAGTCAACTCGATTTTTGAGCAGTGCATTCGCCACGAGGGCGAGTCGTGACTCGCCATCAAAGTTGGACAGCAGCTCTCGGAACACCTCGATCTGTACGTCGGGAAATACGGCGGCCAGAGCCTCGAGACTATTGTTCAGCTCGCGCAGACTCGGTCGTTCTGGTGGCACGCATGGTAGTTGAGTCTCGTCGTAGATGAACTCGGGCGAAAGCTCGCTCTCCTGACCGAGCTTAGATCGGCTTACCGAGGTCGATTCGGAAGACGAGAGCAAACCACTAAACACCATGTCGACGGCTCATTTTTGATTGATAGGTTTTTGCATTCTGGGACGTCGTAGGCGTATTCTTGCAAACGCAAGGCCGGGGCCTGATGTCAAGTCCTAGACGTGGGCAGGACTCGTTGGTGGTGGTGGTGGTGACTGAATTTTGGACGACACAATCAGCGTGGCTGTTGGATTAAGGTTTAAGTTCGTGTCGAATTGTCGAGGCAAAGTGGAGTGGAGTGGACTGGAGTGGGACTGGAGTGAATGAGTGACTGACTCCCACTGCCATGTTGGGCGCACCAACCTTGTCAGCTGAACTTGGAGCGGGCGCATTCGGCGCAGGTAGAAACGAGAAAGGAACGACCGGCAGTCCAGGTCGAAGCCAGACCTCACGTTGTCTGTCGCCAATGTGTAAGGGGCGAACATCTCCGTTGAGCAAAGAAATGAGTGAAATTTTAATATAAGCATGTGTGAATGTATATAATTGCCAAAAAAATTAAAATTTGCGAAAGGGGTATATACATATGTATGTACATATGTATATATAACCCGTCGGCGTGGCAAAAAGAGGGGCTTCGCCGGGGATCGAACCCGGGACCTCATTCAATAATTCTACGAATTAAGGGATTATCTCCCGAAGAACGAATCGTATCCACTAGACCACGAAGCCACCGCTTTGACGACCGCAGTCTTATCAAAATCTACATTACTAGATCTTTTTTGAGAATGACTGCATATACGCATCGAGTTTCTCCCCCTCGCCGCCCATTCACATGAGCCAGATCAAGTCTCGCAAGCAGCCGCTCCATAATCAACATATGCGGTGATAAAAGTTTGGAAAATGCCAAGATATTCTCCCAGAGCCCAACTTGCTGCTGGCCGATGCTTCCTTGTCGTGAACGTAGTATTTCCAAAGTACTCAGCGGGTCAAAGAAGTTCCTGGATGTGATTTACTGATCAGAGATGGCATAGGAAGTTGTGGCCAAGTAAGATACTCTAATCTTATTCATGTTCTTGTCACTCTTTTCGCTGTCTTGCGCGGAGGTTCCAGTCAATAAGACCAGGCGCAATCCCAAGATTGACGAAACGCACACCACAGTGCCGGCGTTATCGGGCTCACCATCGTGCTGGAATCGTGTCGGAGCCGTGCCGAGAACACGACGTGACCATCCTGGCATTGCGGCTTCCCGGCGACCGGGCCAGAGGTCAAGAGTCAAGTCAGGAGCGGAAGCACCAACGGAAGCCACCCTGGTCCGTGCTTGAATATCGTCGCGTCGCTTCGGTGCATCGCGGGGAATTTGACAAAACAGATCGGTCGAGTGGGTCCAGAGGCGAGTCGGTCGGAAGCGTGGGGCGGTGTGGAGTCGCCGTGCGTCAGTCAGTCCATGCCATGCGATGCGTGAATGCGGGGTCGACTCAAGCAATGCCACGCCTCGGCTCGTCCAAAGAGGCCTTGGCGTCAGCTTTGCTACCTTGCCTGCCCGGTGCTCTCCATGAGGAGGGAGCACGCCATGCAACTCTCGGCACCCGAGGTCTCGTCCACTGCAAGTTGTCACCACCACTCGAATGCTCAAGACCGTTGGCTGCGATAGAATGCAAGCGCAGCATGTCAGCCATTTCGTCTTACGCATGGACAATTTATATACCTACATATATAACTAGGTAGTTGGCTCGTAGCTCATCTCGCTCAAGAGCACTCACTGACATGAACATTCGCCTTGATCGAGTCCATATGACGCGCATTTCTTTCCTTCAAGCTATCTGGCCAGTCATGTTTGTCCTTTGTCCTATTTCTTGTGTCAATTCGCGTGTGTAAGTGATGTACATGAGTTCAAAGGGGATCATGTAGTCCCGTGTTCTGTCCTTCTTTCTGCATCTCCATCTCTTCCTGTTTCTATTTCTATTTCTCTCTCTCTCTCTCTCTCTATATATATATATATATATATTCACCCACTCCTTTTTACATGCTCTACTCTTGTTATACAGGTACAGCACGCCCCAAGTCCCCGCTTAGTCCTACAAGAAGAAACACACGCCACAAGACGACATCTACGCCGCCATTTCTCCTGTCCCCGACACAAGCAGCACCACGCTGCCCAGCTGCCTCCGCAAATCTTCATTATTTACGTCGTGCGTGTCCTCCACCTCCCCCCACTGCGAGACCTGCCAATCCACTTCCAGATTAACCATTCTGGCCGCCTCCTCGATGCCAAACGCGGCATCGTCGCGTAACGAATCGGGCTTCTTGCCCGGCCCTTCGGTCCACTCTGCCAGGATTCGCGCCGCCGCCACGAGACTCTTGCCCGCCAGAACGGCCCGCTCGAGGCCCGCAATCTCCCACGCCGTCAGGCCGTATACCCATCCCTGGACGACCTCGCGCACCCCATCCTCCTGCTTCCTGGGCATGATGGCATCCCCGTCCAGCACGGGTGACAGTTTGATCCCCGGCCACACATGCGTTACCATGAAGGAGATGATCTCGTCGGCCGTGCGCTTCTGCACGTCGCGCAGCGATTCGCCCGCGTCGTTGCGCAGATCAAACTTTCCCGCCGGGGCTGCCCAGCAAAGCAGCGAGTCGGTATCGAGATAGCGCATGACGGTTGTGGTGATTTGATCGCGGAGCTTGACGGCGCCAGGTGTGTTGTCCCTGTCTGAGGCCTCAATGTCGAGAGCACGGCAGACGAGGCTGGTGAGCGGGATGAGATGCTGCTTGGTCGCCTGTGCGGTGGAGGTGAGGGAGTCCCATTCCAGGGCGATGGCGAAGGCTAGGTTGGGCTTCGAGATTGGTAAGAGTATGATTTCTTTGGTTTGCGGATGACGGAGGGGTCGACCGTCGAGGCAAACTTGAAGAGCTCCTATTTTTTTGGTCCCTTGACAGTCAGTGTTCATTCTTCCGAATTGATTTTGTGCATCATCTTCATCTTGCACACTCGTTCCGTCTCTTTCTCTCTCCTTCACTCTCTGTCAAGGTGGGCTCTTTGAACAAGGGAGAGGAATCTGGCCGTACCGTCAACTTCCGAGACAGTCACTTCTTTCCAGAACCTCTTGCGCAATGTGGTTGTCTTTCCGTCTCGTGTGTTGCGAAGGACCTTGGCTTGTTTCAGCATCTCGGCTTGCTTGCGCCTCCGCTCGATTCTCTCGTTCATGTTGCGCACTGTCGGGGTGGGCGGTTCAGGCGGCGGACCGGTGCCCAGTGTGGGAGCGACGTTGGCGGCTTTGCAGGCTGTCGTGTGCATCATCGTCGACCGGCACTGGGAGGGTGCGGTGATGGTGCGGTGCGAGAGCACCCGCAGTGGAAATTTGGCTGCGGGTCGCATGGTGTGCGTGTGTGTGTTTTTGCTTTTCAGGCGCCTTGTGATGCTGCAGAGAGATGTCGGCGTTGATGGTGACGATGGACTTGGTGATTTTTTTTTTCCTCCTTCGTGGAGACGGACTGGAGGGATCGGGGCACAGGGGAATTGTACATAATGATGTCAAAAGCCTTTCAATTGGGTCTGGTGGAGTGGGGCGGGCTGGTGTTGGTTGGTTGCACGGGAGCACAATGAATGTATGATGCATGGTAAGTCCCGAATCACACGGACCTAAACCAGAAGATAACCCGCTCATATATTTTTACTCATGTCGTTCGTTCTCGCCGAGGACGCTGACGCTGGTGATTTTCGTAGACGTCGGTGTCGTACTGGGATGGCGTGACCGCTTGCTGAAGGTTCAAACAATACTTTTGCCCGACGATTCCTCGGGAGAGACTGTCAGCCAACAGGAGATGGGCAGCCTGGCTGTTGCTCGGCCATGACCTTTCGCATCACTTTTGCTTCATAGCGCTTCCAGTCACACGACTGGCCCCCGTGAGAGCTCTTCATTTGATCCCGGTTTTCTTTTTTCTTTTTTTCTTTTTTTTTCTTTTTTTTTCTTTTTTTTTTCTTTGTTTTTCTTTTTTTTTATCGCTTTCCCCCCCTCTCGTGGGACGGGGCATACATATACCCACCATGCATTGACAGATCATCATACTTACGAGCTCAACTCCGTCACATACATGTCATCTTCCGGTCAGGATGAAGATGCCGCCGGCATTCTTCTACAAGCCCAAAGCACGGATTAGGGGGGCGCCACTGCCAAAGCACGCAGCGCCTGACAGGATCCCGTCCGTCGCCGAGTCGGTCTTCCGCCACATGCTACGGGCACTGGATTCCCTGTACATGGCCACGCAGTGAGTCGTGCATGGGAATCTCTGAAATGAGCAAATAGCTACTACGTCCGGACTTGTGCGTAGTACCTCCGTCTTTTCACCGGACGTGTCCGGGCTCAACAAGCGCCAGTTCATGACCTCCATCTTTGCACCTCCCCTATCGAGACATCCTCTGCAGATAGACAGTGAACCAGACCTCTGCGGCTGGTATTTGGTCACCACTCATGACGATGCTATGTGTGTTCGATGTTTTCACTCGTATATGTATAAACGTCAATGGGAAGCAAAAAAGGAAGAAAGACAAATTTAGAAAAAAGGGAGAGAGAGAAAGGGAGAGAAAGGAAGAGACAGAAATAGTCGATATTGCAGTGCAACCAAACGCACTTCGTTCGCATTACAATATAACTGCGTTCTATTCCCCGTTCCGCGTTCACCGTTCACCGTCCACCGTTCTTCAAACGTTACAGGCCAGACTCCAAATAGTAATAAGGGACAAAAAAAAAGATTATGATAGCATCATAGACATCGACAATGTGACAAAAAGGATCCGTAAACATCGTCAGCCTTGCAATCGACCAAGAGTTGCAAAAGTTTTGATTTTTTTTTCTCTCTTTTCCTTCTCATTTTGGTCATTAGTGGCGCGTGTGAACCCTGCTCGTGGCACCATCTTAGTAGCTCCAATTCTCCTCTCAGCATAGCGGTTTGGCTTCAACGGCAAGATCGAATCCAGAGCATTAGAGACCCATATACCTATCCAACTCCGTTGTCATCCAATAGTCGTGATCAAACGTTTCGTCATTACGACCCCAGCCTACTCCATTCTCTAAAGCCCAAGATATGAAATTGCTTTTATTTTCCGCATTCGAGCCATGCCCGAATAATTGTGGCGGAACTTCCTTCAGCAGCCAGACCCTTCTGTACCTCGAGATACAAAGTATCGGTACGTTGGGGTTGCTGTAAATAGAAGGTCAAATCCGTTTGGAGCTTCAGTGCAACGACTCAACACAGTCGGTGTGTGGAGCGGGATTACATGTGCAGAATGCGAACGAGGCGGTCGCTGTGTGTATCGCCAAAAGTGCGAAGAAAAGAGAAATTTCAAAAGGCAACCGGAAACTCCTTGTTCAATGCTCTGGGGGCCGCCCGTGTTCTCAGTATCCGCTCGCTTGTTTGTATCATGCAGGTATCGTGGTGGTAATATCATAAAATTCCCGAATCCTTCAAAGCGTTATTTAATATTGTCTCTTTGACAGCGGCAAATACCAATCGAATATTGGAGGTGTCGGTCGCTTGCGTCAAACTGCGTTGGTGTCAGTCAGTTTGAGTTGAGGATAGCAAGCGTTGTCAGATGGGTCATTCACTTCCGGCACTTACTGGGGATATAAGTTCAAGTGCGCACGATTCACTTGGTTAAACCGCCACAGTAAATACTTGGCTGCTTTATTAACATCGTTTCCCCCAGAATAATCCGGAAAGTAGTTTCCCAGCGGGGATCGCGTTAATTTTTGTTTAAAAATATCAACCTTGTTGAGAAATAAGATGATACTGGTTCTCATAAACCAGCGGGAATTCACGACAGAATCGAACAGCAAAAGGCTTTCCATCATTCGGTTCTTGGGTCGACATGGTGAGCACATTGCGATCCATGAAGCAGGGGTCGGGCCGCCTTACCTGGCTGCACTCCTCAAGGAGTACTTGGTCGTATTCCGAGAGCGCGACGCAAAAAATGATCGAAGTAACATTCTCGAAGCAGTGAATCCACTTCTTCCTCTCGCTACGCTGTCCACCAACATCAAACATACTGCAAGGGAGAAGTTAGCCGAGTGAGGCATAGTAGGAATGAGAGATGGCCGATCAAAATTCACGACTGAGTCGAACGCACTGTATGCTGAGTTGGCCCATTTGAAATCGTGTTTCGTAAATGCCAGTGGTCTTGGTACGAGCTCGCAAAACGTCCATCTCACTGGGGAGATAATCGACAGCAACTATTCGCATCACCTCTTGAAAAAAGCTGCGGGAGGAGGGTCAATACTGCAATGGTAGGCTGGGGGGGCGGGCATGCCCTGCGCTGTAATTGGGAGGGCACTCACTACTCGGCTGAGTCCATCAGATAAAACTCAGTCTGGTGCTCCATCAATCGGTCCTTCGCAGGGTCAGTCCATAAAGACTGTACAGCAACGCCTACTTGAGGATCGATGTGGGCTTGCGGACCAGATTCGGGCTGGTAGGATAAGAGATACTGTATATGGCCTTTGTTTTCCTCCATCTGCGGCTTGATCCCAAACTGCTCCATGGCCGTTATGACAGCCTTAGCGCACTCGACGAGATTTTTAAAGACGGTGGGTCGGTAATTATATAACTCGTCTTCTGAGTAGCCCTTGAGATGGATGATCTTCATTTGCTTGACGATGGTTGACTTGCCACTCTCACCGGATCCTGTCGACCGAGGCGTTAGTGTTGGGAGACTGAGTAGTGCCAACTGCTTATATGGAAAGACATACCTAATAATAAGATCTTGCATTCTTTACGCAGTCGTTTTGAATCCTCCTCGATCACTTTGTCAATGGCTTGACTCTTCTTCTTCTGCTCTGCCTCCGCACTATTCGAGCTCATACAACCCCCCATGTTGGTGGAAGCCGAAGTGGCTCAGCGCTACCACGTCGGCGCGAATCAACGGCCAAGAGATAACCTAGGGACTATCGGACTCGATGATCGAAAGACGCGTATCTACACTCCGTAGCTCTACACGCATGGCAGCATATGAGATGTTGGGACCGAATGCGCGAGTAGAGATAAACGAGCTGCTGTTAATTGTCGGAAACCGGGCGTTTGTCGGACGATGAGATGGGAAGTGTCGCTCGAGTCTAGGTTCAGCGGTAATGAGGGAAGATGCATGGACCGACTACCTGCTTTGTCGTGCAGGGCTGGTTGCTCGCTCGTTGTTCGATCGTTCGATCGTTGATGCGTTCGCGCGCTTTTACCTCTTTGTTGCTGTTGCGTGAGGCTGCTCGTCACAGTCAGGTGGCAGAGTACAGCAAACAGAAAGCAATTATAATGTAAGCAGGCAGGGCGGTGGTAATGACCAAAGGAGCGCCTTGATGCCTGTCGACGTCGGCCGGTTTCTACTGTCGGAAGCGGTCGGGTAAAGTCTGGTAATGTTCAATGTCCAATGTCACTGTTTAAAGTCAAAACACAGTTGATGAGTCTGGTGTGACGGAGTGCTTGACGCCCGGGCCAGCCAAAAGGGACGACTGGGCTGGGGCGATGAGAGAGAGTGCCTGCCTGTCGTGGCACTGGTCTGGTCTGGTCTGGTCTGGTCTGGCTGGTCAATCTCTGATCTCTCGGAGCTCCACATGCACCATCCTCCAAGTCAGGTCTGCCTGGGGTACCTAGGTACCTACCTAGACCTAGCAGCTGACTGTAACAGCTGGGACATGCAGGAGGAGACCCCAGCCCAGCCAGGAAGGCGCGCCAACAAGCGCCCAGGCCTGGCGGCTGGCATGCAATTGATGTGTGCAGACTACCTACCTAGGTACCTACAGTATGAGATGAGCAGGGTGGAGACTAGGGACGAGGCGAAGCGGGCTCATTAACGAACTTAACTGCATACATCAACCGGTGCTCGCTCTACTAGCGCCCAGTCCTGGGGCCCTGGGCGGCTGGCCCGTTCCTTCCTGACTCTTAAGTCAGGATGACAAGCAGACAGGAGGCAGATAGGCAGGAACGATGCACATAGGTCGTAGGAACCTGGTGTGCGTGGTAGTTGGGGCATCTGGGAAGGTACTTGATCCGTTGATGCCATGCCATGCAGCGCATTGCATTGACATGACAGTCCATATCATGTTGTTTCCAAACAAACAAAGGAGCAGATCATCTCCATCTCACGGATCCTCCTTGTTCTAGTCTCTTCCAGATGCGGCTTTTCCAACAGCAAGACCATCCCGCCGCCAGCGCCCGAGACTACCGCGAACCACTCGGTCTTGCGCTCTCCTGCGGTCGGCAATCCGTGATCGATTATCTCGGGTCTTTGTGCCTGCAAGACCCCGAACTCTTCTTCTGCTCCTCCTATGCCTGTCTGTCAAGTCGGGTCAATTTCAAACGTTTCTGCTCCAACGACAGCAAGCGACCTTTGCGACACCTCTTTATATTTGAGCATTAATTACTTTATTAGGAGTTCAAAAACAAAAAGAAGGAAGAAAACGTGTGGTGCTTTGCAGCACTGTTGTGAGAGCCTCGTTATTCGTGTATTAATGGGAAATTACGTCCGCGTCGACGGGGCAGCATGGACGATTCAGGTAGCTTCCACGGGTCGCATGGTAGGTCAGATGGCTCCAAGCATATATACATGTAGTGGGTTTTTGTATGTACATATGACCATGGGGACCATGGACGCCATGCTCGGACGCTCGTCTCACCTGCGCCTGTCCCGATGTGCGTCGTCATGGCTTCATGAGTATGCAACAAGTGCATTACTATTATTGTCTGCTTTGCAATACAGTCCCTGGTCAAAAGGGGACCAATCATCTGAGCCGTCGTCTCGGATAACTTCGATAATGCATGAGCATATGTACAACCGCAAACACACGAAACGACGATGAGGTCATGTCTCAGCATCTGCTGTGAACATTCGAGCCCTTAAATTTGTGCTCATGAGTGAGCGACTCAGGCGTAATCAAGAAGCTGAGCGCATTGCCGCAGACAAGGCTGCTCCCGTCCCCCCTTGTCGTTGTCATAGACCGTGCCCTCTGAGGCTGATACATCATCGCGTCAGGTTGCAATGTGAAGCCGCCACACCCGTATGAGAAGAAGATGAAGATGATGCCGAGTAAAGTCAGACATTGGCAGATGAGCGTGGCTCAGAAATAGCTATAAGTCCTGACTTCTGAGGAGATGATGATGTTCCAGTTGTTGACCGGTCGTCTTTGTCTTTTTTTCCCCTTCTTTTTTTAAGACTTAAAACAAGATAAGGTTTGCAAGAGCGACCACGGGACTCTCTCCACAGACGACTCCACGACTCCCCCAGAAGACAACTGTGGTTCGTCATTGTGAATTGTTCATTGGTAATGGCTTGGCTGGGTCCTCCTCCGCAAAACACCACGTCCATCTAGGGATCCATCACATCGCAGAGGCTTGGCATAGCACATGCGCTCGGCACCGCGGGGTTTCCGAATTTGGTGCTGCTCCAAAGCTGCTCGGCACATACAAAACGTCTCCAATCTGCACGTTCTCGTCGTCACACAGCGCTACACTGACCGCGGCTCACTGCTCAACTTACCAGTTGGCAGTCAGTCACCTGGCTGAAAGATGCTAGCACGCACAGACTACAAGAGCGAATTGCCGATGGCAGAGCCCTCTTCAATATTGTCCAACCCACCCGCCTCCTACAGCTGCCGACAGCGATGCACAACACAAATTATTTCAGTCGAGGCTACGAAGACACCTGTGAGAGCCTTATATATTCATATTATGCTGCCGCATATGTTGTCTTCTAGTCACTTATACACATATAGGCAAAGCGAGTTCGAAGATATCTCGTCATGATGGCTTCATCCCCAAAGAAGCGCAAATCTATCACTAACTTCTCCGCAATGTCTCTCAAGTCCAGAATTGTTAACAGTGGAACTCATAGTAGAGTCACTTCTTTTACTCCCTTTTCCCTTTTCTTATATATTAGCTAGCTAGCACGGCTTAATGAAACGGTCAAAAATCATACCCTAGACACAAAAGAGCCATGACATAGAAATGCTAGGGATGCGGTTGTCGTCGTTTAACGAGCCGCGGACTCGCACCAGGCTGTCTCTTTTAGGTTAACGAATACACTCAATGAAGCCCAGAGATGTATCCGGCGATTTGTCCATCGTGGATTCGACCAGACAAGTTGTCGAGATTACAACAGTATGGAGACGGAAAGATATAACGCCCTGCCCTAAAAACTAGAAGAGGAGGGGGGGGAGGAGTGTCGCACAGACACGGTGAGACGTTCTCCATTCTTCATTCCCTAGCATTGTTTGCGAGTTGCGAGGCTGGGAATTGCTGAGCCTTTCGTACGGCCGCTTGTTCTGCTCAAATAAATTGACAAGGAATGTTTAACAAAGCTATATATATAAGATAATAAAAAATGGTCGTTTCGAAAGTATCATGGCCCATTTTACAATAATATAGATGAATTGAAGAAATGAGTAAATAAAGGCATTTATAGTACATATAATATAGTAAATGCATATAGTATATTAACTGAGGTGGTCCGATGCCCGATAAACGCACGAAGATAGCGGCTCAATCTGGTCAAAGCAAGCGCAGGTTCGCGGGATACTGGTATAGGAATAGCGCTTGACGCAAAGGTGCCTTGTTGCGATGAAATGCCAAGTTCAATATTTGCTCAAAGTTGCACGCAAGCGCATCAGGGAGCAAAGTGCTACCTGCCTACCTGCCTGCGTAGGACTTGCCTGGATACTATGCGAGTCCCTGTGTACTTTTCGGTGTTGTGACTGAAGAAGGCGCAGGTGAAGACGAGCAGACGCTGGGGCATGATACAAGCAGGTGCCAGAAACATCTTGCTCTGTGAGGAAAGAGCGGAGGGCTGAGTTGGAATTGAGAGCTGACAACCTTGGAAGGCAAGGAAGGAGTGGTGGAGACGGGTCGATCAAAGCAGTACGGGGTACAATGTTGCCTATCAATGTTGTCGATGGCCTGCGCCAGCGAGCCCCTCGTGCCTCGGATAAGACCCAACACCACTCAATGATCGATGATGGCCCTCCTTAACCGGGAGCCAGGACTCCTATGGTTCAAGTCGTGTACATGGTTGATGAGGTTATTGACAGTGGACAGGAAAATCATCATTCATCATTCATTCTGACGGGGAATATTGCGCGACAGCAGAACTGGGTACTCGATGCAGCTTTACGATGGGGTTAGCGCCGCACGGGCGCACCTGTTTCAAGACGTCGACGCGACGTGATGAAGAGGCAGAATTGCGATATCGATAATGCTTCATGTTGCAATGGCCATGGACAGCCAGTGACAACCAGTGACAGTCGTCTCTAGCCCGCATGCCGCCCCCTCCCCAGCCAGGCTGCTCTGGTCGCACAGCAGCGCCCGGCTCAACACGAGTGGGCTTATGGAGTGCAGATGGGCGCTGTGCTCACATATTGCTTGCACCTGCATTCATGTAGTCTGCATTGCCGCGTTGCCAACACAGCTCGAGTGAAGGTTCTGCATGCCAGTACATTGCCGTGCCTCGCTTGGCCGACAACGAGACTGTCCAGTGGTCAGGACCAGACCAGACGCTGGCGAGCAACATTGAAATTGAAGCAGTCTGGTCTGGAGGTTCCCCCAGCCTCAGTCCGATCAATAGGAATGACCACATGCACCTGCCGCCCAGTCAATTGGAATGGAGTGGTCACTGACTGACTCACGGGCATCGTGTGCCATGCTCCTTGAAGAACCCATTGCCTTGCTCAGTGGCCCCAGTAATGAGTGGAGATCTGTCTGGTCCAGACTGCTGCTGCTGCTGCTGCTGCTGCCGCCGCTGCTGCTCAACATTGAGGTCAGCTGGAATGGCGCCAACACTGGCCGCCGTCCATGGCAGGTGACCCGCATGCACGCAGCCCGCCCAGCGAGCGCATCGCATTGTGTTGAATCACTAGTCCAGTGCTATCGGGCGTGCTTGCTCGGTCTATTCTGCTCTGGTCTCCTAGCTATCTGGGGTGGTTCTGATCCAATGCTCCTTATCTGCATGTGCCGATAGAGGTACCTACCTCTACTTCGCGGACCATCTAGGCACCTTGGATATCCAGGTACCGGACCGGTCCACCAAGCCGGTCGCCCCGCCCAAGTTGCACCAACCAGCAACGTCAACGCCCCCCCCAGCCAGCCACTTATCCACCCTTCCACCCATCTACCATGGATCCATGATCCACGATCCATCTCTCCCACCCATCCACCAGTCCTTCCGATTTCCCCAGTTTCCTGCTCAGTTTCCAGCTGCCCTGTACCTGCGTTCTGCCTGGTGCTTCAAACAAACACCAACCAACAAGCCAACGGGCGTGGGCGAGCCTGGACGACCACCTGATTCTATATTCCATTTCCATTCTCCATTCTCCATGTTCCATATCCCGCGTTCCATATGCGATACTGCCATACAAGGCCCGTGTTAGTCGGCACACGCTGGTGCTCTGTGTCAGTCAACAGCGACGAGTTCCAAATCCTGCTCGCGCATTTGTTCCAGCCAGACGTGAAGTAAAAGTGGATCTGCAGCTCTCCATCTGATTGATTCTCAGGCAACCCACTCTTGCCTGGAGGAAGTGACAGAGCGCAAGCGCAAGCCACACCCCCCCCTCGTGCTTCACCTTTCACGCGCCTCCTTGGAGGACTCGGGAGAGCCAGCTGCTTGCGTGAGCGGTGCTCCCACTATCTCGTCTTATCTGCTGCCCTTGCTCGCTGTGCTGCGTTGGACCACGACTCGTCCGTCACCGTCACCGTCACCGTCTCCGTCTCCGTCTCCGAACCCCCATCTCATCTCATCTCATCTCGCCTCGCCTCGCCTTGCCCATAGACTCCTCTTCTCGACGTCGCTTCATCCATCAAGGTTGGTTTACCCTTGGTGCACGCTGGATGTGCGCTTTGCGCCTCGGTGTCGTCATCGTGAAGTCGGTCCGTGTCTTACTGAGGTGTTGAGTCACATCTGCCCCAGACTCGAGTCGTCCCGCCCAGCAAGGTTCCCGAATCTCGCAGCGCAATTGGCTCTACGGAGCGGGATTCATCGACATCTTTCCCACTGTCCATCTTTCTTGAAACAATGCTCTAGTCTAGCATGCGTCTTGTCTGTCAGTCAAAAAGTACTAACATCTTTGCTCTGCTTATCAGCGGCGGCGCTTGCTCTGGGCCATCTTATCAGGAACCTGCTTACCTACCAGACGGCACCACTTCGACATCCCCGGCGCTACTGCACGGCTGCACGGCTGCCGCGCCGACCTCGACTTGTGGTGCCTTCAGACGGTCTTGTCCTTTGTCGCCTCTATTATCCCTTGTCGAATCTTTCGTCCCATATCCTAGGCACATTTCTTCCCTATCCCCTCTCAGCTTCGTCCTCTCGTCGCCTTATTGAACGACGTCAAAACTGTCTACATGACGACTTCAACCACTCCATCCGACCCTTAATTCTCGTAGGCCCGCGGGCTCAACCCGGCATCGGCAAGCAGCCTGTCTGTTCGCCCAGCACATCGGAAAGTCATGGCGAGTCGTCCAGATGAGCCGTCCTCCGGCTCAAGGCGGTCCAGCGGACGGGCCATCGGCCAGTTTATAATGCACAACGAGATTGGCAAAGGCAGTTTTGCTCAAGTATACCTGGGCTGGCACAAGGTATGTCGCAATCTTGTGATGCCGTCGAACAAGAAGTTGAAAAAGAAACAAAAACTCTTCAAAGTGCTCTCATGACTTTTAGATGCATTCACCACTAGCAGCATCCCAGATTGATTGACAATGAGTTACTATATCTTGGGCGATTTCCGTGCTGATGACTTGTCTGTCTCGATGCAGGATACAAAAGCAGCCGTGGCCATCAAGTCTGTCGATCTTGGACGTTTGAACAAGAAGCTCAAAGAGAACCTCCATGGAGAGATCAAGATCCTAAAAACACTACGACATCCTCATATCGTTGCCCTGCATGACTGTCTTGAGTCACCCAGTCACATCAATCTGGTTATGGAGTACTGCGAGCTGGGTGACTTGTCCCTATTCATCAAGAAACGAGACAAGCTGTCGACACATCCTGCTACCCACGATATGGCTCGCAAGTATCCCAGTGCGCCGAATTCGGGTCTTCACGAGGTAGTCATTCGTCATTTTTTGAAGCAGCTGGTCAGTGCCCTGGAATTCCTACGAAGGAACAATTATGTTCACAGAGATGTGAAACCTCAAAATCTGCTTCTTCTCCCTTCCCAAGCCTTCAGGAATGAGGCAAATCTACCCATAATGTCAGCCAGCCGAGACTCGTTAATACCTGTTGCTGGTCTGGCGTCGTTGCCCATGCTCAAGCTTGCTGATTTCGGATTCGCAAGAGTCCTGCCCGCCACCTCGCTGGCTGATACACTCTGTGGCTCGCCCTTGTACATGGCCCCAGAGATTCTCCGTTATGAGCGATATGATGCCAAGGCAGATTTATGGTCGGTAGGCACAGTTTTGTATGAGATGGTGACGGGTCGTCCTCCCTTCCGAGCTCGAAACCATGTTGAACTCTTGCGCAAGATAGAAGCTGCGGAAGATATCATCAAGTTTCCCAGGGAAGTCATCATCAGCTCCGAGATTAAAAGTCTCATCCGCAGTCTGCTGAAGAGGAGCCCGGTCGAGCGTCTCAGTTTTGAGAATTTTTTCAACCACTCCGTTGTCGTCGGCGATATTCCAGGACTCGTTGACGACGATGTTTTGAAACCACGCAAGAGGGAACTGCAGTCCATTCCTCAGGGAGAAGAGTCCTCGCCATCTGCTGGGAATGTGCATACTCGTCAACAAGCCTCCGGTTCACCATCACCACCGCCACCGTCATCATCACGAGATGCCGAACCCACGCGGTCTCTTGACGAACCGGCATCACTGTTACACCGGCTCGGCAACCCACACGGTGGCCGAGACGACGAATACAACAAAAATCACTCAATAAATGACCAACGGCCAGGAAGCTCTTCACGTGATGATGAGACTGAGCTTGCTATTAAACGACCATCACCACATCACGCTGTTTCCATGCCAAATCAACATCGGATCTCGGATCGATCTTCTTGTGAGCCAACTGTTGTACCGCGGAGCCACCTGCCCCAGCAACCATCGTCCCCTGTTGCCAGACAATCGTCGAGCGGCAAGCTACTGAGTGAGGAGGAAAAAGCTGCGCAAGAGGTCATGTTTGAGAGAGATTATGTCGTAGTGGAACGAAGACATGTGGAAGTGAACGCTCTGGCAGACGAACTGGCTGCGAATGAAAAACTCGCTGGTCAAGTGTCAGGACCCCGCTCGGTACAAATGGTGCGACGAAGCACACAGCAAGGGGCTCCAACATCTACGACGGGTGCCATCCCGACGCCTGCCTCTCGAACCGCACTTGTTGCTCAAGGCCGCGCCGCTCACGACCGCAAATCATCGTACGAAAAGACGCTCTCTGCCAGTCCCAGCTCAGCGTCCAGCGCCATCTCCAAAGCGATTCAGGACGCCAGCCTGCGCCTGTTCGGCTTCAAGGTTGCTCCAATTCGTGGCAAGGGTCATTCTCCCCCTGCGTACCAGCCCTTCCCAGCGTACCCAACACCTTCACCCCCTGGCAGTCTGCTTGGAGACGGCAAGAGCCTAGCCTCGGCGGAGGACGAGGACATGAGGACCAAGGAGATGATGGCAGAGTATGCCGAAAGAAGCGATTGTGTATATGGGTTTGCCGAGGTCAAGTACAAGCAACTGGTGCCTCTCGCTCCGTCAGTAGATCGTGGTCTAGGTGGCGTTGACGTCGATCAGTTCCCACAAGATGATGACGGCCTTACTCTCGAGGCCGTGGTGTCTCTTTCTGAAGAAGCTCTAGTTCTTTACGTAAAATCACTCACCTTACTCGCACAGGCCATGGACCTTGCCAGCATGTGGTGGTCCAAGAAGAGTCGGGGAGACGGTGGCAGCGGCGTATCGGCAGCCGTCTCAGAAAACTTGGCACAAAGCATCAATGCGATTGTGCAATGGGTGCGGCAGCGTTTCAACGAAGTCTTGGAGAAGTCCGAGATTGTGCGCATGAAGCTGCTGGACGCGCAAAAGATGCTGCCGGAAGATCACCCAAATCATCATACTAATCAAGGAACCGATTCCCTATCGTCATCGTCTTCAGCATCTACGACGAAACAAGTTTACCTGACGCCGGGCATCAGTGCTGAGAAGCTAATGTATGATCGTGCCCTCGAAATGAGTCGCGCGGCTGCAATTGATGAGGTGACGAATGAAAATTTGCCAGGATGCAAAATATCGTACATAACAGCAATTCGGATGCTGGAGGCGGTTTTAGATAACGGCGATGATGGAGTGACCCGACGAATATCTTCTGGTAAAGAGTCGGCCAGAAGCTGGCCAAGGCAGTCTAGCAATGATCTGGATGGCGACGAAGAGGCTCATATACGAAAAAGTATGTTTTGAATCGGCATCGAAGTTGTGATCCCTCCCCCCCCCCTTTCCCTCTTTCTTACCAAATTATTTCCACCCCTCTCCGCCCTCTCCATTTTCTCCCTCTCGGTCTTTCTCCAGTTGGACGTTTGGACTGATTGATCGACACTTGTAGTGATAAAAATGATCCGAGGCCGGCTCGCCGCAGTTTCAAAGAAGCAGCAAATGATTGCCGACGCCAACAGTAAGGAACACCACGCGCAGCTGCAAGCTGCCCGTCGACAAAGTGGCGACATTACGCCGCGTAGCTTACCATCGCAAGGTTAGAGCGTGGACAAGCCTGCATATACCGATAAGCTCGGTGAAGTCTTGATATATATAACAACCATACCACGATGACGAAAGACAGTCAATCCAGGCCAGAGACCAGGAGTGTATACTGTGGACAGTGTTCACTGCACTAAAAACGAACAGACAGTATTCTGATAGCCACACGGCTGAAGAAACATTTTGCGAAATAATTTATTCTTACACCCTTTTCCGTTTTGATCGGACCCAGCTTTCTCTTTTTCTTCACTTCTATTTGCTTTTTTTTCTTTTTTTCTTTTTCTTTTTTGCGGCGGCATTATCTTTCTCTCCGTGTTATTCTCTTGAGTTTGCTGCAACCTGTAGTGTTCGACCAGGGTTTTTATTGACCCGTGGCGTTGGGCATGCTGGGCTGCACAAAGCGAGTGAACCAGCCTCAAATGAATGGCCTGATGAGACAAGGCAGGAATTGGATGAAAGTGAAAGCAAGATTGGAAACGGAATTTCTAACCAGACTGAGCTGCACTCGATGAAGGTGGGCAAGCAGTCGTGCAGATGGGCACGCAGCCGTCGCCCCCGGCACATAGCTTGAGGGGTCAAATGGCATTAGCTGGCGTTTTAAAGAATTTTGGTCCGGAGTTTTGAACATGATGACAGGATATTGACAGATGGATCGAGCGGAGAGCGATGACGGCTGATGTTTTTGCATGCATGCTCATAGGCGTTTATTACTGTGTAAAGCGATGGCGAAGGATGTGGTGAACAACTTATGAGCCACGAGAAGCGCTGTAAGTTTATTCTTTTTGTCCTTCTCTTTATTTCTTTTTCTCTTGGTTATCCTCTGTGTGCATCTGGCATGGCGGCTCCTGCGAAAGCCATCGAGAGCCCCTACTGTGCTGTGCTTGTTGACTGGACCGGCGGAGTAAGGACAGCAGCAGTTGTGAGTGATGTCAAGATGGATACCTGTGTAATTACACGATGAATGTGAACGTGGGCTTGATGCAGTAAAAGCTGCAAATATAGTCAATATAGCCTCATGAATTTCAAAACAAGAAAAATCTATAGTCCTTGTTGTGGTCACTTATATAGTATAGTAATATATCACACTAATCCCACTAAATACCTGGTTAGAAATATATATAGTTAGATTTCAAGGCGTCTTGTATTTACTTCTAGCGGTAAAGGTACTTTAATAGAATATAAAGAAAATAGACCTATAAGGAAGTTTTTGTGGTTAGACAATGGGAGGAGTTGATCAGCGGTCTTTGTTTTTCATTTTCATTTCTTTCTCGTATCGACTTTTGAATATTCCATGCGTATTGTTGCCAGTCTTTCTTCCTATTCCATTCGATCGTGATGCTGGAGTTGCGAGACTTGATGATTCTGCATGTCGATTCAGGGTTCGCGAGTGTACATGTTGGGATTTCTCTGCGCTGCCCTCTAGTCTGGTAGATTGTCAGGCCCTCGCATTACTGCGACGCTCACGCCGATACGTGCGGGAAGAGAACAAGGTGTCACAGAGTGAATGGCATGCATGGAATAGTTGCTCTCGGGTCGGTTTCTGCCGAGCAATGCCGCCTCGTCTCCTATTCTCACCAGTGGGAGTGACTGTTCAATATACTGCTAATACGCCACTGACAAACTTTCTGTTCTAGAGAGCGCCCTTAGTGACTGTGTATGCCACAAGCGATGCAGTAAAGTCGTCAAAAATATCATCGCTGCCTTTGATTCTGGTCTGTGACTTTCGATTTCTCACTTTCTCCCCTTACCCCTTTCTTTATTTACATCTCCTCTCCATAAGAGGGGTGAACGACTGGTTCGACCAAGGCTGCATGATGATGTTGCTGTGATTGCTAATTGAGAACAGTTCACTTGGGTCAATTCAGAGAAGCAGAATGAGACATAGAATGGCTTCTTCGTCAATGCTTGACCGCGCCGTTGTAAGTAAACTCGTGTCCTGATACGGCGACGTTGGCGTAGGAGTCAGGGAAAAACACAGGCAAAAGGTAGATGGAGCAGTTGAAAGCAGAAGATGCAAGTTAGATGAGCTAATACTGCATAACAATCTTCTTCTTCTTTTTTTTTATTTCCGCAAAAGAAAGGGGGCGGCGTTTCAGACATGACTGGCGCAAATGGGTATCCGAGACGGGTTCGTAAACCGAGCATCGCGTCTTCAACGTTTCTTGGCACTCGGGCGAGAAAATAAGGGTGAATGCAATACCGACGAGCTATAGTAAATCGGATGAAGCACGAGCCGATGGCAATTCTCAACATGGACATATATGACCATGCACAAGTCGGACCACCACAATCCCGAATCTCGATCCTCCATACCTCAGCGTGTGGTCTTGACTTTGGATCAATCAAGCAGGCTTAGACTGGAAATCTCTTTGAGACTTTCTCAATCATGCCTGCCAGGACGAATAGGACTGAAGGGGGCTAGATACCGAGTCACTCCACACCACATGTATATTAAGGGATAGGGAAGAAAAACTAAAATAATAATAATCATAATAATAATATAATAAAACAATTAATGTGTCATAGATAGGTGAGGAGCAATTGTGATTTGAATCAGAGAATAGAGCCATCAGTATGCAAGCACGTTATCACTGGAACTTGTTGCGCAAAGAAGACAAGAGGAGCGGCGTTCACCCACACATGTATATATGTATGCACATACATATACATACAGTGGTGCAAAAGCGTCTCACCGTCATCGAGATCCCCAAGAATTCACACCAGTGTCATGTTTCGGTGCTTATGCGATGCTACCTCATGCGCGATCAAGACAGGGTCGCATGGTAGCTTGCAAATGGACCCAATATAAGACACATAGGTATCGTATCGTCCTATAAAGCGACATAAGCTGTCAAGGGGGATTGGTCCAACAACAATCGTATATGCAACAGAATCCCATCAATGGCTGGCAATTCTGACATAGGAGCCGTGAGGGGCTCCGTGGCCGGCCTGATGCTATTCCGCCACGTTTCGAAACAGGTTCATGTCTCCTGTTATCTACACGGTCCTTGAGAGAAAGACGATCGGACCGCCCCGCCAAGCTCAGTGCATATATCAGCTAGTATAGTATAGTAAATAATATATACGCAGCAAATAAGGTATTTTATTATATCATCTGGCCTCTCATTTATATATAGGTAACACTATAGTAGGTGTAAGAATTATAGGCAGGGCGTGAATGGACAAGGAAAAAGAGGACTGCTACCCGAATAGAAATTTTCTGCTGCCCGGATAGATAGCAATAATCTCAGGGTCCGTCTCTCCAGCAAAAAGGTGAGACGTATAACATGCTACTCATTACATCTGCAACAGGTCCGACTCTCCAGCAAAAGGGTGAGACGTGTAACATGTTACTAATCACACCTGCAACATCATCGTCAGGCCAGTCGCTTACACGAGGAGGATCGATCGGGCTTCCAACAGTCAGGCATGCGGGTTCTACTCCTCTTGCTGTGATGCTGATATGCATAAAGCATTTGCCATGGAAGAAAAATTCCGATTGCCGCAAAGAAACAGCATGGTCAGGAGGTCATGAATGCTCTGGGATGTGTTTGACATATTTCGGACCACCTTTTACTGGTGGTTGCTGCTGCCGCATCACTCGGCCGTCTACTTCAACACCCCCTTTATACTTGTGAAGCCTTTTTGTGCCGTTTGCACAATGACTTGGACCGCGCAAAAAACGTCCATGTCCTTGATCCGTATCATGTCAATTAGCGTCCTCAACTCATGCTGTACTTGTTGGCTTTACATATCTGCGTAAGAATCAGCCAGAAGTGTGTACCATGGCCTCATCAAGCCACTTATATCCGATCAAGTCTGGCCACAATTTTGTGCCGGCTGACGCAACGGATGGAGTGTGTGTGGTCTTGCTTCCTCGGACTAATAATTGAAAAAAAAAAAGACTGACAAAAGCCGAGACACTTAAGTCTCTGCGAGCATATATACATGATATATACAATGGCGTCTCCATTGTCTTGTCTAAGAAACCATGGGTTGGTACACTGCAGGCAGGTTCAATTCATGTTACTTTTTTTTTTTTTTCTCTTTCCCGGTTATGTTCCCCCTCCTGATTTAAACATGGACTTTTATTGCACAGAGTGGGATTGATCGAGATATGGATGTGACTTGGCAGGCGATGAATGGGAATGATTGGGCAGAGACTGAGATTGCTTACCTTGGTATCTTTGGATGACGGGCCCAGCATGTGAAGAGAAATAATATAAAAGAAAGGAGAAGACCGAACATTGCTTTCCCTTTATTTCAAACCATCACAAACCAAACACTTTACACCATTACAAAAGCCCAAACACCTCACAAAATAAACACGTCAACTTCATACATTCCCAAGAAAAAAACTAAAAAAAAACTTCACTTACATCACCATGGCCGTAGCCACCTGTCCTCTCCTCTCTCAGGTCAAGATTCCATGTCTGCCCAATGGCCTCTATCCCAAGGTTCATGTGAAGAAGGAGAGAAAGGTCAATGATGATGAGGTTCGTTGATCAATTAAATGCCCCCCCCCCCCCCTT